>SNQJ01S0141362.1:79954-92757 GCA_010110895.2 Picea sitchensis
TCTCCTGTACGCTATCCAATGAATCTTGAATACTATGAAAACTATCATTGAGACCATTTGCAAGGTCATGCAACTTAACATCCAATGTGTCATACAAATGAGATTTGAATGCTTCATTAATTTGTAGAATTTCTTTGAGGGTTTGAGAGAAAATATCCATCTGATCACCCTATGAACTCTTTAGTCCCGCAACCATATTGAAAAAACCCAAAAAATAGAACAATAAGTTACGACAGAAAATCATGGTTTGTTTCTGGAAAACCCTAAAAAACTGTTGAATTTAAAATGCTCATAACTTCACTTCCCGGACTTCGTTTCGGCTGATTTATTGTTTGAAATTAAGAGAAATTGTGAGAGGAACTCATATATGTAATTTGTTTGGGCAAATTCAGCCTCCAGCTGCTACAAAAATAAAAAAATCATGCCACCGTCCGCAGAAAAAACCCTGAAAAATTGCAGATTTTAAAACTTCAATATCTTGACTTCCCGGACTCCGTTTCGGACGATTAGGTTTTTCCACTTGGGTTTTTTTCTGATAGGAACTTAGATATACAAATTGTTTCTGCAAGTTTTTCAAAAAAATATACCAAAAATTTTTGGAATGTCGCAACCCTCTTTTTTCTTTGAAAAACAATCTGCAAAAATAAAAAATATTTGCCCATAATGTTTGCCAAGGAAAGTTCTTTGATACCAGTTGTTAAGAACCAAAGACTGAATAAAAAATAACCACAACAGATATATAAGAAAAATATGAAAAATATCATTTATTACTATCAAACACTTGAGGTAGGGCAACACCATACAATGGATCCTATTATGGAAGGGATCCTCTCATGTTCACTTGCCTCTTCGAGGGGGGATCTTCCTATTGAGATATCTCTCCAAATACAATACTCTCTTCATGTCCCATTACATTGTTTGAACCTCTTTATATATTTCTACCATCACCTAAGAACATTTTAGAGGATGAATCTTCTAGAAGTAGAACCTTCTAAGAACTCCTCTTACATTTATTATATCTAACTACCCATTTATTATATCTAACTACCATAGTGAGAATTATTTAATAATATAGTGGACCTAGTCCACCTTACATTGAATGACCTCCACTATTATCATTATGGGCCCTCTGGGCCCCCACTACTACCTCTATAACTACCTAACACTTCCTCTCAAATAGAACTAGACCTTCCAATAGTACTCAACTGTGGGATCTGAAGCCACTGGAAGAGGAACTAGTGAAGAATGAAATAATTAGTTATAATGAGGGGTAGAGGATGCATATATCTAAAGAGATGGCGATATTTCCCAATAGCCACAAAAAAATCGATCAAGGTGCAACTGCAACCCACAATTTCCACCTGGGTAGATGTCCTAAAATTTGGTCACTAGGTACCTCGGTCAAAGTGCAACATTTAGATTTTCGGCCTTAGAAATGGGTCACGGGTTCGATCCCGTCCAAGAAGTGGGTGCCTCAAGGGGGGAAACATAGAACAACCGGTCCTCAGCCTTTGACCCTTCATGGTTATCTCTCTGCCTTATGGTGTTAGGAACACTTGACTTGGAGGATTTAAAGTTCTCTATTTGACAACTTCTAATGTTTGAATATGTGAGAACCAGATAACGGGGAGTTATTTGGATGCCTATCCCCGAGATCCTACCTAGACTAAAAAAAATCATTTGGCACTTCATGTGGAGGAAAAATTAGTGATATTTTAGAAATTTTTTAGATGTGGTTGTTTTGAGAGATTGGGGGTGTGAACCAATCTTGTTCAAATTAAGTGGGAGTGGATAGTCTCGTCAAGAAAAGGGTGGGGCGTTTCAAAATCCATTTGAAGAAAACTTACTTCAAACTCCACGATTCTAAATGAAATTATGTAAGTGAGTAGTGACTTTGTGTGTGAACAATTGAAAGTGTGCCAAATTTTTAATAAGTTAGGTGTCACCTTGCAACATGTGGAATTCATGTGGTCCATACAAGTCTTGATTACCTAATTTACTAGATTCCATTGGTACAACCTTGTGGAATTTTAAAGTCCCTAGGGAACTAGCATGTGGACATGTGGGTCCTTACCAATCCTTTAAACTCCCTAATGTGATTTAATCTAATAAATCTTTAAAAGACTGTCCTAGATTGTGGACATGTGAGCATGTATGGGCTCATTACAATAACCTTTAAACTCTCATAGTGATGTAAACTAAGAAAGTAGCTTCAAACTATCCTATCTTTTCATCATGTGGGAATGTATGGGCCCTTACAAATTTAAGATGTTTTTGAAAAGAAACTAAGAGGAGTCCCAAAGGGGGTTGTTGTCCTCTCCTAAAGATTTTGTCTTTAAGGGAGATGAAATTTTCCTTCCAATCGTTTTTCTAATTCTCAAGATCGCTCTATGGTATGAGAGAAGAGAATACTCTATGATTGAAGATCAATTTTTGGTCCCAATGCAAGTGGTTATATATGTGATATAGAATGATTCCAAATTAACTTCAATCAAAGCAATCCATCCATGTGGAAAAATGAAAGCAAATAGAGGATAAATATGGATTTTAACCCCCTAAGTGCCTATGTTTTGACTAACCCTTTATGTGGAGAGGGAATTTAAGTGTGGTGCATATTAAAATTTGCATATAATCAAGTTTAAGAAGGCTATGGACCTTCAATATATCACAAAAACCATTACAATGTTTGAATTTATGAACAAATGCGCGGGTCACAGAGTAGACATAGGCACATGTGGCGCCAATGCAAAAACCAGAGACGAACTATTGGTGTAGGTGCGTAGAAGGTTCTAAAGAGAAAGGTTCTCTTAGTGCACGTGCTCGGAAGGAGCGCCCGTGGGATAAAAAACCCGTGCACTTTCTGTTACACGAGCAAGAAGAAAATTTCAGATGAAATTCTCTTCTCTCTTCTCTGAATTTAGGTTTTTGTAGGCAGGCTTGGGCCAGTTATGGTTCCTTCATGTTAAATAAACCAAAAAGAAGTGCTCAAACAACCCAAATGGGGAGGAAATTGATACCTATCCCCAACGAAGTTGCCAATATATTGTATTCTTTTTGTCACCTAAATGAGCAAAAGAAGGAGACTTACAAGTCTAGTTGGGTTTGCTAGACAGAACAGAAATGAGTGCAAGAGTTAGAAACATCAAGAACAATAAGAAAATAAACAACTAATATAATAACAATTAAAGAAACTAAACTAATGTGCATAAGGGAAATAGAAAAAAATAAAGGCCGATATTTATCCCACCAATGGATAGATTGTATTAGTGGGCAAACACCAAAGAGAAAGGGAGACTTATGGGTCCCCTCTTCCTCCAAGGGATGTGTTACACATTATTTTGGTCACTCTGATGATGACTTTACTAGCATGTGATCAGGCTCTCAAAATCATCTTTTTCCTAAGAAAAGTGACTGCTTTCCTCCTTTGTAAAAATACTTTTTAGAAGGACGTTGCAGGATACCCATAGTGTACAGTGCAAAAATCCATGATTTCCACAGGTTTCTCTATAGCTGGCCTACGAGATTTCCACAGGCTGCTATATAGGCAGGGTGCGACGGCGTTTGAAAACCAAAAGGGGAAAGAAGTTCAAGAAGTTTCTATAAGGTGAATCTTCTGGAATGTGATATGGCGTCCGTATGGTTACGATCCTACTAACTTCTCTGATCTAATGGGATAATCCTCATCCTTTTAACCACTTCAGCTTCTCCTATATAATAATGGTCTTCTCATGGAAAATTTTAAGAACAGTTAAGCAAAGTTGAGAAAAGGATTGTTGGAGATTGTGTGAAGAATATTATTTCAGTTGATGCTTGAGGTCTGCATTCGCCCATCAAGATTTTGAACATCATCTTCATGCAAATCCCGGAATGAGTATATGTGTGTGTTGGAATGAAGTACCACTAAAAGGGTACTTGCGACATCAAGTCATTTCGGTTGTATCTTCCACTTTTATTAAATATAATATAGAGGCATGTTTCTTTCCCACAAAATTATTCTCATTTTATTACATGACTCCTTGATCACATGTTTAAATTTTCATTCAATCTATCATAGTTGCTTTCACTTTGGTTGGTTTGTCTCATTTCATATCTGGTTTCAAAAGAGCACAGGAGCAAAGCTGGAACAACAAAGATATAATGAAGCGATCTCAAAGGTAAGTCATCAATTCCTTCTTTCACAATTAGATCAATGATTGTAACTTAGGGAAAGCATCATATCCTATCCTGTTTTGTTCTAGATCTAGGTGGATCTAGGGAGATTAGTTTATGTCCGCATTTACCAATTTATGCTACAACAAGAGGGCTCTTGAACCCCCACTGATTGAGCTCTTCTTACAAATAACAAACTAAAAGGAAATGGTGGATAAATCCAAAGCTCATTCACTCAAGAGTTGATGTGAATGGCCTAATGAAATGATTCGTATATGCTCCAATGAGGAAAGAGGTTCCTTGCAGAAGAATAGAGGCAGCATATCAATACAAATAGATTCTTGAAAATGTAGTGCACCCATGGCCTCTTTTTATAGAAAAGTTTTGAGGAATTATCCAATTGGTCTTGAGTGTGAACAAGGGGCCCTTTAGGTCTTTGTTAAGGTCCTAACCCGCACATAGGTAGATCAATGTATTCGGACGTAATAAAGGTCAATATTAATAAGGCCTTTCAATAAAATAGAATAAGGTGGATGCAAGAAGACCTAATAGAAGCTTCCGCTTCTAGAAGGATCTTCCTCTAGATGATTCTCTTAATAGACATATTTAGTATAAATAAGGGTCGAGGGTATGAGAACCCTAGCTTGGAGATTATTGTAACAGAGCATTGCTCGACTGGAGCTTGCCCCCTCGAAGAGGCCTATGAACATTGCTTTTTGAATCAAAGTGCTTTTTCTATTGCTATTTCGTATATAATTTCTGTGTATTGTGAAGATTATGCTGGATATTTTATTGTTATTCTGCCATTTCTAGCATTTTATTTCTTTTCTGCATATTTTATATATCTGGTATCTTGCAGAGAAAGTCATCGAAAGGGCTGCAGCTAAGTTTAGAACGCAGTTGAATGTTGAAAATATTTTCAGAGGTAAAGACAAAATCTTTTTTTTCCCGATGTATCCCCTTCCTAAAGAAAGTTTCGCAGAAAGAAACCAATGACTCCATTTACCCAATACAGGCACGTGGTCTACTATTCTTCCCAGCTCGCAAGAAGATGATATCCCTAGTTAGAGCCTATGTTGGAGCTGCCTTTTACAAGTTGTTGAAATGTGATTCTTGAAATCAAAAGTTTACCCCAACATGCGAAGTGGCGATAGCCGCTATAGTCCTAAGTCACCGTTTCCTAACCATTAAGCGAGTCTATCACTTGTATTACCTCGCGCTATCGTGCTTCAGGAGTTACAATTGCAAGGTTTCCAAACTTCGATATGGGAAGTCGCGAAACAGTTTTAAAATTTTACCCAGGTTAGTGTCAGAGGTAAGTCACTTTAAGCCCTAGTTAAGTACCATCGGGGTTTCGTGACTCCGCAATCGCTCTCCCAAAAAACTATACCTTCATAGCCCCGAGTCGTGAAGTCATGATTTTTATTAATTAAGCATGGGTTAATTAAGAGCTTAAGTCAAATCACATTTTTTAAACTAAATCGCATCATCGCGATTTTGGGTTTTGGAGGCTCAAAGGGTAGGGGTGAATTCTCCCGATACGCCGAACGCCGAAAAAGGGGGATTAAAGACTAAAACAGGATTAATTAAAGAAGCTAAGAAGGATTAATCGATGCATCAATGAAAACTTTAATATGCACCATCTGGAGAGTAATTTAAAATATTTTTTACGCTGATTAGCATGGATGATTTTAAGGATGGAAAATAATTTTAAAATGTAGAAACCTTGGCGAATCTTACTAATCCTTAAGATGCCAACTGTAAATGATTGGCGATATTTTTGTAAAAATATTCAAATTTCTAAGGATTTTATATAGTTTTTATAAAATTTTGGCGATTGTTAAGGTAAAATAATTTTATCCTATAGAATTTGGGCGAATCGTTTTTAANTTAAGATGCCAACTGTAAATGATTGGCGATATTTTTGTAAAAATATTCAAATTTCTAAGGATTTTATATAGTTTTTATAAAATTTTGGCGATTGTTAAGGTAAAATAATTTTATCCTATAGAATTTGGGCGAATCGTTTTTAAAATAGCGAATCTCATTTTTGGAAAAAACATGAAAAATTAGCCCATGAGCGAAATTTAGCCCCTAAAATCATCCTTGCTGATTAGTGCTATGACTCGTCAAACAATTATGACATTTATTTGGACTACGACGAGGTGACATATAGTAGGATCTCGCTTTTACTGCTAAATATTTCTTTAAGTGATTTGACCATTTGGTTCACAAGGACACCAGGGTTTTAAATGACTAAGATAAGGGGTTGTTTCATTATTTCAATTTTATTTCTATTTTGCACGCAAAGCTTTTTTCATCAGGATAACTTCTGTCTGTATTTACAATTCTTACTACAGGTGATCTGCGTACAAAATTCTCTTTCATGGCTCCATGAAAGGCGTTCAAGGCGGCTGCCAAAAGTTCAGGTCAGGGCTCCGATGTTGTTTCTGATACTTCACCCTGAAGTATTAATACTATCAAAACCTGGACATACATCTCCGACATTTTTCAGTCTGAATCGATGAATTGTTCAGATGATTCTAGTGATAATGAGAAGGATGATTTGGCCACCAGATAAAAAATCATCATTCAGTTAGAAATGCACAAAATAGAGGCAAGACCATGGCTCCTCCCCTATTATGATAGGATCAGATGGGCACTAGACCATGTGGATATCCTGACTAGAACTGTCATCAACGAGCATAAGGTGACGATTGAGACTTTTAGACCAGAACATTTGCGGGCAATGTATCAAATGTCACCCACACCAAACTTCGTGCACAATGCCAAATTTCTGGAAGGTTTCAAGGAGAAGGAATGCGAGTAGTATGGCAGAAACTTGTCCGATCTGATCAGGGATTGGGTTTTTCACACTGCAAAATTCAGGGATGATTCTAATGGAATTTATTCAGTCTCCTCCTTAGAGCCACCATTTAGGTATATATAAATGATGGCCTGTAGGTTGTATGGGAAGGAGGACACCAGACATTTTTTTCTCCCATGGGTGCCTTTGATTCATATAGTGACTGAAGGTCTTTCTTTCGACTAGGCCAAATTGTTGTCGGATAGTTTAACCAGTCGAATTACCAAATATCGAGTGCAGAAGGCGAGTGGGAAAGCAACTTCATTTTTCATGTCCATGTACATCATGGATGCCATTTGTTTCATGACGCCTTTCCCTCTAATGAGATGGAGATGGACTCCATCTAGTATAGAGCATATCCATATCTACCATTCGAAGCTTTGAGAGGATAAGGCCAAAGAATTTATCTATGAGATCTTCAACTGGGTAATGGTGCCATTGCATGTCACCATTTTTGGCCAGCCGCCTCCCAGGATATCAGATAGCATCGTGACCAGCCTAAGCAGTGTGGAAGATTGATATCTAGAGGTGGAATTTTTGTATATCAGGGTTTTCGGCACCTTTTTCCCTCCATATGCCCTCCCGCTATTCCTGCCAGATAAGCTATTGTGTCATGAGATCGCTAGATAGTCTACGCTCGATGGAATAAGAAAGGATCTCAAAGGAGTATAAAAAAAGGTATGCCCGCCTTTCCCTATTTGTATTAGTGCATATTCCTTGTTAGAATTTGGCCACGCCAAAGTCGAGGTTGCGGCTCTGGAAGACATGAAGTTGGTAAACATTGAGTTTAAGAAGAATGACCCTAGTAAGGTTGTGAGAAATCACCTGGAAAGTTGCGGCCTGAAGAGGTATGAACACGAGGATTCCCTGCATGATGAAACATTTCGGGGCATGAGGTCCTTTGCGAAAGTCCTAAATCGAATTCAAGCCTTTCCACCTGGGGACATGGCCAAATTTTTGAAATTTCAGGAACACTGACAGATTTGTCTCCCCCAGATTTTACAGGGTGAAGCCCCAGAGCTTCCAGTTACAAAGTAGATGGGAGCCAAAAGTGCAAAGGACTCGAGTCCTAGTGGGGAGAAGGACCAAGGGAAAACCAGGGAGGCTAGAACCTCAGAGCTAGGAGTCGAAGTCCCCCATAAGTAGGAAGGAAACCCCGAAAAGGGCATGCCAAACGAGTCGGCTACAGAAGTCACCCCAAAACAAACATCCAAGCAAATCGATAGTTCGATTGCTATTGTCACACCCTTGCAGTTCACAAAGGGGAATCCTGACAAGGGATGGATTTTCAATGACGAATTGACACCTATTTCTATAGAGGATCTACCTCCCAACGAATTTTTCTTTGACAAGAAAAGAAAGGTCGTGGTAAGGCAAGGATTTTATCAAAAAGAGGGCACAGTAGATAAAATATTTAAAATCATGACAGATGGGAAGGCCGCAAAAGAGGAAAAATTTGCAGAGGAGATAGTTGGGATGCTAGGGGATTATGCCATAGCCAATCAGTACTCAGTTGGGACTTTGACGACCTAGTTGAAATGAAAGAACCTCCTGATCAATAAATTGGAATCTAATGTAGCTACTATCGAATAAAATGTCAAGGACAAGGTGAGCAGGAGCCTTAAGGAAGCCCGAACAATCGACCTGTTTGAAATCGAGAAGCTCAGGTCTGACCTCGAGCATATGCACCAGTCAGCACAAACTAGCCAAACACAGGTAAGCCAGCAGGGGAATTAGATTATAGACTTGCATTCGAAATTGGAGGTGGCCAAGAAACAATTTGTAGACATAGAAATGTTCAGATCACAGGCCATCGAAATCCGACATAAGGTACTTACGGCTCAACAAAACTTGCTGGCAAAGGTGAGAACCAGTCAAAACCATTTTCGGACAATAGAGAAGATATTAGAGAACATTTATTTGAGAGAAAGAGAAGTTGGGGTAGCACGGGTCACTTTCCAAGATGTTGTTATAGCTACAACGAAGATAGAGACAGCCAACAACTCAAAATTATCCATCATGGAACAAACCAAAGGTAATATCCTGCTGAAGGTCTGAGAGCAGAACATATCGGAAAGTAGGGGGAGAGCTAACGAAGTAAAGAATTTTTGTGAGGAAACATTCTCTTTAATAAGTAAAGGTTTGCTAGATCTTGATAAGGAGAGCAATGCTGGGAGATTGGGCAAAATCAATCTAGCTAAACATCTGTTGGACATCAAAGAAAACATGGAGGAGCAGCAAGTGGAGTATCCCAGATCAGCCAGGTTGATATGACCCAAATGGACAAATGGCTAGTACAACCAAATTTACAATTATTGTCCATCATCGCAGAGGATCGACAAGTGGGAAAGAGTTTACCATAGCTGGCGAAAAATTGTTACACTCTTGAAGCGAGTGACCAAGCAGAGCCTTCCAGATTGGTAGCCCAGTTGGTGGAGAGGTGCATCACTTGCACCGAGTAGGTGAAAGGTTAGGCTTCTGGTGTCAAATGATGACATTTGTCTGCTTGTTCTATTTTTAGAACCCAAAGAGTAAAGAAAGGAAGGTGCTCTACCTGCAGGAAGGAGGACAAAGACAAAGAAGTGAAACACATAAATTTCCCATTTTGTAACATAAAACTTCTGGAACGATTGAGATTCTAGGGTTTAGAAGTTTCTATAAATATGCATTTTGAAGTGAGAAGAAAGGGTTGGACCTTTCTTGGTCGATTGTAATAGAGACTTTCTCCTTTTTGGAAATTAATACAAAGAAATCCGAAGATTCCTAATTCCGTGAAGACTGAGTTATGAGTTTTGTTTTCTCTGTTATCGTATATTAAGTTTCATTTCACATATATATTTCTGATGAATGCTTAGCTGCAATTTAGTGTAACTTCTACTGTGGTGACCAAATTTTAATCGTCTAATCGCTTACATTTTTTCCTCTGTATCGGCTATCAGCAGGTACAAGACCTGTGAACTTTTTAGATCTCTATATTTTATGCTTCGTCAGATTACTTCTTTCCTTTTTAATCTTTTGTTTATAGTTTGAGATTCTCCGTTGATAGGAGCTTCGCATTGTCAACTACTTAATGTTTTCTCACATTTCATACATGATTCTTTAAAAAGTTAACTCAGTTACAGGAGAAGGCGTTTGGTTTGTGTTCTATCTTTAACATTAGATTTTGAAAGTTCTCTTTTATACGGTTAAAGAAAAATTTGAAGTGGCATTTTAAACCTCAAACTTTCTTTTCATTTTCCATTCCTCCATGACTGTTCCCTTTGCAAGACATCCCAACATCGAACCCGACCTATCAGATCAAACCAACATCGCTTTGAACCTATTCGACACCATACTTAAAACCACCATCACCCGGGTCGAACTCGAATGTTCATGGGCCACAATTGAACAAGATATAAGCATCCAGGAACGTTTGGAAGCGAGACAAAGAGAACTTAGAAATCAGCCTTAGATTCCCTTTGCCCGAAGGTTGATTTTTCCCCTTCTTATCTTTTACTCACTTTCGGATGCCTAGACCCTGTAATTTTTAGCCTTAAGTACAGACTCTGGAACAACAGGATGAAAAATTGGCTCAATTTCAAAAGGAGAATGGAGCCTTGCAAGAAAGGATAGAGAAGCTAAATATGAGATTATGAGGTAAAGGCATGTTGTAGGGAGCCAAGCACATCATCTGGGAATATATAGTCATGGAAGCTTCCAAGTTCAGAGTGTATTTGAATTTCATCAATGATAAAGATAGCATGGCCATCACATCCAATAGCAGGTGCACTGTTGTGAATGGGACTTTAGCAAAGAAGCCATCAAAATGGGTCGAAAATGCCATAAACCGGCTCAACTCTATTCCTACTACAGAACTCCAGACTATTGGAGTTAAAGACAGAGCTACATTGATTATATGGTCCAAGAGGGTTATTGATAAACATAACCTCTTGAAATCAGTTCAAACCAAGGAAACACAGATGGAGCAAGGTGTACAAGAGCTTAAGGATTTTTTTGAAGAGTTGTTTATCAAAGGACTCCCACCATTTTGGGATGGAAAGGGAAAATTGTATGATCAGGGAGAATACACTACTCTCCTCACTCAATGAAGAATGGATATATCCAAGTTCAAAGCCTTGGAAGAAAATCTGAAAGGAGCCACATTAGTTAAGCATCTGATTAAAGGATTTGAGATTTAGAATTAGTTAAAAGTTGTTAAAATTGGACTGCCAGTCATGACATATGCTTCCTGCATTGACCTAGAGATCTTGATAAAAGAAATGATAGATTATGATATCCCTTCCGACTTGCAATGGAAGGAGATAATATGGTTGGGTAAGAGAAAGTTCAGTTTTCCAAGGTCCAGTAAATGATGTCCAGGTGTCAATGAAGATGACAGATTAGGTGGAAGAACATATCAGAACAAGTGGAAAAAGACGAAGCTAAAGCATCAGAGGAACCATAATCCAGACCGCCAAACATTTTCTTTCTAATTATTGTAATCAGTTTCAAACTGAAACTATCATTTGTAATTATTGTAATCAGTTTCAGAAACTGAAACGTTTCATTTAAATCATTGTAATCAGTTTCAAGCCAAAGGGACTCAAACTTGTATAAATATTAGGAGTTCCAAATGTATTAGGATTTCGAAAAAGTGCAAGGGCAGGATTTTATCTATTCAGAACTTGAATGTAATTTTTTGAAGCTGAATTGAATACACATACAAAAGTCTTGAAGCTTCCATGAAAAGATTCTAATGGTGGCGATCTGAATTTTGTCTCCTCTCTTTGTATGTATTTCCTGTATTTTTGATTTCATTTTCACTATATTCTATTTAAGTTGGATAGTCAAAGGCCCAAAATTCATCTTGTTATGCTCTAAACTATATGAATTTAAACAATGTTAAGTTCTTCCTAACTAATTCAGAATTCATTTATTTAATGCTCTGATGTAATTATATGTTTTCTTTTCTTCCTACACTCCACAAATTTACAATTTATAACTCAAATTTATCGCCTCATTTGGCCTTTATCCTATGGAGAGTTCTACAGACCTGACAATGCTTCCTTTCATTTTAGAATTTTGACTCCATAGCCCTAAGTGTCCATGCCCTTACTTTCCAGCAAAATTATAAAAAGCCCCCCAAAACAACAAAACCTAGCCATTGATTGAAAAAGAAATACCAACTGACAAGAGAAATCCCTCTCCGAGTTGAGAAGGCTAGTACCCATATCTAAAGTTGGTTTGTAGGTTACCTTTGTCATTTGTTTTATTATCCAAACAAATTTACATAGTGCTAACATGTTCATTGACCCCAAGAAGGTCTTTTACCTCATTTCATGGGAAGAAGGGGCTAAAGGTTGAGAGGTGTTGTAGATGGAAAAACTTAAAAGCTGTAAATTATCCTTATACATGGTCATCGTAAAGTCTTGAGAGCAATGAAACAATTCTCCATAAAAAATAAGAAGGACCTTTTAAAAAACAAAACACATAATTAATAAATGTCTTGCTTGATGGGGGAATTCACTTGCGGTTCCTTTTAATTTCCAGTGCATGTGAAACTCAATGTGTTCCTAACTTCAAGTGGCATTGCGATGCTCTTTACTTTCCATTGAACATAAAACTTAATGTTCATACCATAATAAATTAATAGCTAATAAAATTTCTTGGAAAAAATTTGCATTACAAATGAAGGATGCAACACACTCTCCACAAAGGAACCTATAAATGAGACAATATGATCCCTTGATATGTGAAGAACCCCATTCCCAAAATTCAGATGCCCATCCACCTCATATTCACTACATGA
>SNQJ01S0141364.1:1798-24866 GCA_010110895.2 Picea sitchensis
AAAAAAAAAAAAAAAACGGTAACAACAACACATGCAATTTTTTCTCCCTTTCATAAAACTGGCCTTGAGTGCTTCTCAATATTCATTAACCAAGTATTTTCTCCAAAATAAGTTCTAGAGACTATGCAAAGCTTGAAGATCCCTTTTAAAAGTGTGTATCTTCCTATATTTATAATAATTTTCCTAACTCCCTCATGACTTCTTGTATTCCCCCTAAAGAAACCATTACAAAATTGTTCATCTTCCCTATACTCGATGACATGTGTACAAAGTAAAGAAAAAATGGGAAGTATTTTAGAAAATACAAAATAGAGTATAGGTAATAACAACTTCGAATTTGTTATTTTGTCTTTTCATGGACTCTTTTATCGGAGGTATATTGCCCAGATTTCCAGTTGATCGTAGATAGATATGAGTCTATAGTATGTGAGCTCTTCTATGGTAGTTGTATGCATAGCTACGTTGTCGTCGAGGGTCTGTATATCTTTTGATAGTATATTCATGAATGCATGAACCATAGTATGGACCTTTGTTGGTTGAATGAAGTGTTTTTCTATTAAGTATGTTGATACTGTGGTGTTTGACTCGGTGACCTCCCATCTATGACTTGTGTTGTATTGTATCTTATCGACTAGTTCATCCATTATAAGGTTTTTTCCAATATCTTCTAGTTGGGAAAGTTAGCATATCTTGATCAATTCTTGTGCTTCCTTTTACATGTGTGAACATATCACCATTAAGCTAGTTTTTTCTCTATCTACCCTTTGTCCCGCTTGTTGGCGGAGATCTAGTTCATAGATGCATGTTTTCCTTTCCCTAGCTGAGGGATGATAGAGCTTGACCGGCACGTCCAGGTTTTCTGCAATCCACATATCAATAATATTCATGCCCTCTCAAATAGTGTTGAACTATGTGAGTTTATCCTACACCCTGCTATGTTTCTCTATGATGATGGTGGCTATGTCCTAGAACATATGCAGGTGAGATAACATGTCGATTACGGATTCCTCTAGCTTAGTACTGACCTTTTCTATGCTAGCTTTGAATATTTGTAGGTTTCCCGAACCGACCTTTACCTATTGAAGTTTTTCCTCAAGTTCCCTAATCCTCGCATACTTCTCTAGATTCTGCAGGCATAAGTTGTGGACGTTGTCTTCTGTGGCACTCATGAAGGCAGAACCAGTGGAAGCTATGGTGACAGGATATTCCCTAATGTCTCTGGTTACAGGTTTCTTTGTGACAATCGATATTAGGTTTCCTCCCATCATGCACACCTTCTTCATTTGTTCTTACACAATTTTTCTAGAACCCTTATTGTAGGTGAATTTATTCAGATTTGCGACCTCTATTGATTTGAACAGGAGATGAAATCCTTGATCCAAACCAGCAACTTGATATTAACCACTAGTTCCATCCATGAATATCTCTGGCAGGTTAGTGTCCATTGGTACATTCTCATTGTTTTTGGCTTCTTCATCCTTTTTCTTTTGTTCTTCTTTTGTTTGTTTGTCAGCATATTCCTTGGATTATTTTTCTGATGCTTCTACTTTTGTTCTCTTGGATATTTCCTTTTCAATTGTCACCTTTTTTTTAGGTTATTTTTGTGTGGTTTACTTTTCTTCCTCCTCTGCTTCGAATGTTGTTGTTGCTACTACTTCATCGGCTTTAGCTTTTGGCTTTATCTTCTTCAACAATATTTCTCTTTTTCTCGACAACATTGTTCTTTTTCTTGTCAGTCTTCTCTTTCTTCATCCTCTTTTTATCTATTATTTTCTCTTCTTATTCTATAGATTCCAACTATGTAGATGTGGTAGTAGCAGATGTTTTTTCTACTACCTCTTCTTCAGCTTTCTCTCTAGACTTCTCTCGTGCATTTTCCTCATCTGCAATCCTTCCTAAGAGTTGGCCTCGTCTCTTGAATAGGACAACGTCATAAGTTCTTGCATTTCAGTGTATCTCTTCTTCTTCCCACGCCTCTTATATGTACACCCAAGGCATTCCTATCTTTTTAAAATTGTCTTTTACAACCTTTTTGGGTTCATGTCTCCTGAACCTTTCCTCCCAAAAATGATACGAAAGAAAAGTACCCACTTCCTCCTTGTTCTTCTTAGTGGTCGAAAAGGAAAACGTGCCAATGTATAGTGGGAGTGGTGGCCATATCACCTTCTTATATCGATAGAGTATTCCTCCAACTCTATGGATTATCGTTTGATATTCCACCTCCTGAAGCACTAGTTTGTCTGACACAAACCAAGGCAGTAGATGAGGGGATTTCATGGCACCATACACCTTGATATAAGTACCATGTTCCATAAAATACCAATCCCTTATCCTATTGATGATAGTTATTTATTTTTCAGTCATACATGTGGATGGTGTGCAAAACATGAACTTGTATGACAGAGCCAGGAAGTGCTCATAGATTTTATGGTACTCCATAATGTACTTGTGCTCCCAGAGTACTTTGAAATATATATGAATGGTTTTGTTTGTTGGTTGTCATTTCCAACCTATATTTTGGTATTGGTGAGCTATGCACATGATGTTGATGAGATATGATGACATATGGAAGCTTGGGAAGGTCCCGATTGGGGCTTCCATGACCGTTGTGATGGCTTCCTTCAGGTTTACTGACAAAATATCATCCTAGTTGAATGAGAATCCTTTGTCTACACAATTTTAGGTTAATGGCATGTATGAGAGGGGAAAATTGGAGAAAACATGTTCCCCGTAAAGTCTACATAACATGGTCACCATGTATTGATAGGGTTTTACCCACCAGTGGGTTTAAGTTTGAATTTCTTATCTGGCTTGTACCAGATAAGACATAGATCTTTGGATAAATGTGTAAACTTGCCAAGAAGTTTGTTGTCTAGATTCTTGGTTCCTTTCTCTATATGATATCATTTTACCAATCATTTGGGTTGGAATGATGTTATGGATTCTCCCCTGGGGTTGTAGACAAACATGTTCCCCACATCCATGTGCTTCAATATCCAAGTAATGGCGTTAGCGCAAGGGAATACAGTAGCACAGGATGCTACTCTGAATATCTCATAATTTCTAATGTTTTTAAAAATCCTTATTTCATCCTGGTCTTTAACATCCATAGCAATTCTCTTCTTTTTTAAAATTTGATACAATTCCCCCCATATGAGTACATATTCTCATTTTTCCAAGAACCTGGAAGTGTCTTTGTACATGACCCTAAAAATATCCAGTTCATCTCCAATCCATCAGTCGCTTCTGGAAGCCTTAGTGGCAGGTGCTTTGCAGCTTGGTTTCTTCCTCAGAGACATGTTTGAACCTACAAAGTAAATATGGGATTATTGTAAGGAAAAAATCATAATTGATACATTATACATCTGGAAAAAAAATTCCTAAGTATCTTATAAGAAATACCTAAGGAATCACTGGTGCTAATGTTGGGTGGAATATTGTCATCCGACGATGATAGTATGATAGTGGGCATGATGTATGCCTTAGTGAAAATCCAAATCAGATACCACATCCAAAAGGTTAAAAGGTTTGAAATCGGAGTAGTTATTACTAATTGTTCTGATGGTTATCGGAGGGGTTAGTGTTAATTTCACAGATGGTTCACTGTATATATTGAAAGATTTAATATAAAGGTCGTTGATGGGCCTTTGAGTGCATCGAAGGAGTTTTTGTAATATGTTTTGATAGGTCTATGTGCAAATTAGAGAAGTTAACTTTAACTGAGTCGGTGAGTAACTTGGTGTATTGGGGAGTTGAAGTAAAAATAATCGATGTATATTGGGTTAGTTAGTGGGAAGGCTTCCAATGGGATTGGAGAATATTGTATGAAATTCTCAAAAAGCAATGAACCGACAAATTTTGGGCCAACTCCTATGGTCGAGACCGAAGGAGTTAGTGTCAAAGGCTCCAAAAGAACTGGAGACTTAAGTATTAATATTTTCGACCAGGTCGGAATGTTTCACATCAAGTCCTGGGTTTACATAGTAGTTCCTTGAATTTGAACCATGTCTTTAGAGACAGTTTGATTAACAAGATAAAATTATGGTTGCACTCATATTTATAAACTATCCTGTGGCTTGAGCTATGGGATGACTCATCTCGTGGATAAGATGCATACGGTAACCTATGCATGGTCTTAGCGATAAGAGGCCAGAAGTATTATTGATGCAGGAGCATCGCCAGCACATCAAGTGAGCCAGCGCGGAGGCGAGAGACAGTTGGATAAGCCAGCACGAAATTTTGAAAACACTTTGGGATTGTAGCGCAAGTTTTTAATGAACCATTCATGGAGGCGCATTTGTATATTGTATTGGACCTTGAGCCTTAAGCTCTCGTCCTTTTGTAGATAGGATGCATTTAATAGATTTAATGCTGGTAGATAGGATGTTTAAGTCTAGATTTGATAGTTTAGAGTCTAAGAGGGAAAATGGATATAGACACCCTCATTGTATCATTGTAACATCATCAAGCATTCAGGAGAAGAGAAGAGAAAGCAGAGAATATTGTATGAAGGATGCCCATGTACAGGCATTTGAATTAATAGAAGGAAGCTTTGATTCAAGCACATGGTTTGTGTTGTTTTCTCTGTGTATTGTTGATGTGCTCATGAATGTTTGTTTTCTGGTTATGCATTTGCTTTGTATATGTTGTGCATGTGATTTCATGTTTCAAACTGAAGTCTAAAAGGGAGAGATGGAATGAGTTTCAATTGTTTATCTATCTGAGCCAGGAGGTTCCTGCAAGGTGTGCAGTCGAATTCATCCGCAAGGAGTGCGTTGATGAAGGCTCAGTAGTTTAACTTTTGTTCTCATTCACCCATAAGTGGAAGTGAGTTGTTGAAGCCATGCAAAGGGGTGCGCAGGCTGAAGAAGAAGTCTCAGTTGTTAAGTTTAGCAAAGAAGATTGAATATTGTTGTTGCAGAGAGTGTGCAAAGTCGGAAGGATTCAACACTTGAAAAGTCGTTGAATGTCGAGCGCGAGGAGTGTGCGCAAATTCCTCTGAAAGAATCAGAGTGGAAAAGCTCAGGAGGTTTAGCACCTTCATGGTATCGTTGAAAGAGATCCCATGAGGTTTTGGGTCGAGGAAGGTTCGAGCAGGAGTTGCAAGCGCAGGCGTTGGAGAGCAAGTTCTGTGAAAGGACATTTAGCCTCCTCAAGAAATCCTCAAGAAGGAGGAATCGATGGTCAGGATTCATTGAGGAAACTGTGAAATCCCATCAGCCGTTAGATCTCGAGAAGTTGCGTGGGGTTTAATCCTGAAGGAGCAGAGGAAGAACCCAAAGGAGTCATCAAGATATTAGCTTCATCGGGGTTTCGTTAAATAAGAGAATCGAGACCTCATAAGTCCCGAAATCTCGAGAAGGGATCATAGCCATAGATTTTCGATGAGACATGTGTCAGCAATCCAGAGCGATTCGGGGTTCGGAATTTTGGGGTTTCCAGGGTCATAGAACTCTCTCCTGTTGGAATCACGATTTTCGATTTCCCGACGGGAGTTTTGCACCGTCCATCGGCGAGGACGCGTGGCAAGAGATCCCGGATAGTTCGGAGTTCGGGATATCGGGGTTTCCGGAATCGTGAACCTCATGCGTAACGAAATCGCGATCTGTGATTTCCCGACACAGTCATAGCCGTTGATCCGAGAGACGCATGTCCGAGGATCTGAAAGAGTTCGGGGTTCGATATTTCGGGATTCTCGGTGATGAGAAACTCACAACAAGAGAAGTCGCGAAATCCTGAAACGCAACGGTCCCACCATTGTAACGTTCAGTGGAGGACAGGTGTCGAAGGGTCAACCCTGGTGGGGAGTTGATGCCAGGTGGCATCGAAAATTGGAGAATCGATATTTCCAAAGGCGTAAGTTCTACGCATTGCAAATCCGCGAAGTCAGAAACTCTGAAGTGAGAAAGGACTGTGGTCTTGTGGACCAACAGGTCACTTGTAAAAGGAGCTAGTCGGAGGGGCTAAGGGTTGCAGAGTATCATCGTCGATCGGAAATCGGGGATCTACGAGGTAAGTGATATACGACCTCACAAGTGTCGATTTCCCAATCGGGAAAATTCCCGATAAGACCAAAGGGAAAACGTTGAGGGACTTTCATCGGGTTTCGGGGATTGGGAGACCCGAATATGGGAGTTAAGGCTCACGAATACGTGAAGTCCGATTTCTCGATAGGACAAAGGGAGATCGTCGGGGGAGCCCTGTGGGTGTAGAAGAGTCCCGATAGGGGATTCGATGAAGCAATTTAGCTCTTCAGGAATAGGGAAAAGAAGGTCTTGGTGAAGCGGACGTGCCCTGGGTGGTGCGTTCACGTCAGAGTGGTATCAGAGATGATTTATTGTCTATATATTTCAGGCAAGAGGAGTGAAGAAGAGAAGGAGAAATCTGATACACACAGAGCGGTATCAGAGAGATAAAATTTCTTTGTTTTCTGTAGCAAAGAAGAAGAGAAAATTTCACCATGCCGCCAAGGAGAGAAAGGAAATCACCCGATCCAGAGGATAGGGGAAACCAGAGAGGCAGATGAAGACAAGTACAGAATACAGAAATGCAAAGGCAAATACATGATCTCCGAGTGAGATTAGAAGATATGGAAGCAGCGCAGAGACGCACAGCTAGTGCTGGAGATCTGAGCGACTCCGAAGGTGAAGTTGAAGCTGAACCACAAGGAAAAGTTGCAGTCGAAGATGCAGCCAACGAGCGGTTAATTAAAGCTATCGCCCGGATGAGTTCAAAAACAAAGATGGACATTCCAGCTTATGAAGGAAGTCTGGATGCAGAAGAGCTTCTGGATTGGATTAGAGCTCTTGACACCTACTTCGATTATGAAGATATCGAAGAGGATAAAAAGGTCAGGCATGTTGTCACCAAATTGAAGGGACACGTAGCATTATGGTGGGATGAGCTTCAAGAAGATAGACGTTCCAAAGGCAAGCAAAAGATAAAAAGCTAGGATCAAATGATTACGAAGATGAAGGAAAAATTCATCCCAAGGGACTATCAAATCACATTGTTCAGGAGGATGCAGAACCTGAGACAGAAGTTGATGATAGTAAAGGAGTATATTGAGGAATTCTACAAGCTCAATATCAGAGCAGGTCATCGGGAGAGCGATGATGAAAAATTTTCTAGGTATATGAATGGCTTGAGATACGATATACAGGATGAGATGAGTATGACAACCATCAGAACGGTGGCGGATGCATATCATATGGCGTTGAAGGCAGAAGAGAAGCTAAGCCGTAAGCCAGCACAGCGAGGCCGAGGTAGGAGCCAGCCAAAAGGTAAGTCAGTTGTCCAAGATAGGTTCCAGAAATCCAAGGATGACTGGAAGAAGCCTCAAACTAGAACAGAAAAAGGTGGAAGTTCACAGCGAGGCCAGCACGCTGAACAACGAAGATAGCAAACTGAACAGAGCAGAGGATACGCTGATAATAACACATTTCCTCGTACCAGAGGTAGAGGAAGAGGTAGAGGTGGAGTCATCACATGCTTCACGTGTGGAAAGAATGGACACAAGGCAGTTGACTGTCCAGATAGGAAAAAGGACAGAGGATAAGCTCACATCGCCGATGCATAGAGGCAAAATGCTGAGGAAGAAGATGCAGAAGATGGAAGGTCACTGATGATCTGTAAGGTTCTCTTAACACCCGAGAAGAAGGTGGAGGACACAGCTCAAAGAAATAGGATTTTTAAAACTACATGCAAAACCAAAGACAGGGTGTGCAAGGTTATCATGGATAGCAGAAGCATAAACAATCTTGTTTCAACCGAGATGGTGGAGAAATTGGAGTTGGAGACGACTGATCATCCAAGTCCATACAGAGTTTCATGGCTACAGAAGGGACATCAGNGAAACAAACTGAACAGAGCGGAGGATACGCTGATAATAACACATTTCCTCGTACCAGAGGTAGAGGAAGAGGAAGAGGTGGAGTCATCACATGCTTCACGTGTGGAAAGAATGGACAAAAGGCAGTTGACTGTCCAGATAGGAAGAAGGATGGAGGAGAAGCTCACACCACCGAGGCACAGAGGTGAAATGCTGAGGCAGAAGACGCAGAAGACAAAAGGTCACTGATGATGAGTAAGGTTCTCTTAACACCCGAGAAGGAGGTGGAGGACACGGCTCAGAGAAACAGACTTTTCAGAACCACATGCAAGACCAAAGACAGGAAATGCAAGGTTATTGTGGATAGCGGTAGCACAGACAATCTCGTTTCAACCGAGATGGTGGAGAAACTAGAACTGGAAACAATTGATCACCCGAGTCCATACAAAGTTTCATGGCTACAGAAGGGACATCAGGTAAGGGTCACTAAACAGTGCTTAGTTGACATCAAGATAGGAGGATACAATGATAAAATACTTTGTGATGTTATTCCTATGGATGTATGTCATTTATTGCTAGGTAGACCATGGCAATATGACAGGAACATAATTCATGATGGGAAGATGAATACGTATACTTTAGAGAAGAATGGGAGAACACATATGTTACTTCCAATTAAATAAAAAGAAGTAAAACCAGAATCGAGGAATATTGTACTTCTCATGAGTGGGAAGGAACTTCTGGCGGAAGTAAAGAAGAAGGAAGATCCACAATTCTTTGTGGTCAGGAAACCAAAATTTGTTTTGACCAACACAAGAGTGGATGATTTGTCGGAAGAAATTCAGGAACTGCTGGAAGAGTTCGCTGACATTTTGGTAGACGAATTACCTCATTCATTGCCACCGATAAGGAGTGTGAGTCATCATATAGACCTCATACCAGGAGCCAGTTTGCCGAACAAAGCTGCGTACAGATTGACGCCGCAGGAGAACGAAGAAGTTAAAAGGTAGGTACAGGAACTGTTGGATAAAGGACTGATCAGAGAGAGTTTAAGTCTGTGTGTCGTTCCAACGGTATTGAGCCCAAAGAAAGATGGAGGTTGGAGAATGTGTACAGACTCCAGAGACATTAACAAGATAACCATCAGGTACAGGTTTCCATTACCACAGATGGATGACTTGATGGACTGTTTAAGTGGAGCCAAATTTTTTTCAAAGGTTGATTTGAAAAGCGGATACCATCAGATTCGCATGAGGGAAGGCGATGANGAACAAAAGGGTACTTCTCATGAGTGGGAAGGAACTTCTGGCAGAAGTAAAGAAGAAGGAAGATCCACAATTCTTTGTGGTCAGGAAACCAAAAATTGTTTTGACCAACACAAGAGTGGATGATTTTCCAGAAGAAATTCAGGAACTGCTAGAAGAGTTCGCTGACATTGTGGTAGACGAATTACCNCCAGTTTTCCAAACAAAGCTGTGTACAGATTGACGTCGCAGGAGAACGAAGAAGTTAAAAGGCAGGTGCAGGAACTATTGGATAAAGGACTGATCAGGGAGAGTTTAAGTCTGTGTGTTGTTCCGACAGTACTGAGTCCAATGAAAGATGGAGGTTGGAGAATGTGCACTGATTCCAGAGCTATTAGCAAGATAACCATAAAGTACAGGTTTCCATTGCCACGGATGGATGACTTGGTGGACTGTTTAAGTGGAGCCAAATTTTTTTCAAAGGTTGATTTGAAAAGCGGATACCATCAGATTCGCATGAGGGAAGGCGATGAATGGAAGACAGCCTTCAAGACCAACAAAGGGTTGTATGAATGGCTAGTCATGCCGTTTGGCTTGACAAATGCACCGAGTACATTCATGAGGTTGATGAATGAAGTGCTGAAGGAATTCATTGGTAAGTTTGTCATTGTTTATCTAGATGACATATTGATTTTCAGCAAAACAAAAGAAGAGCATCTGAATCATTTAGCTGCAGTAATGAGGAAACTACAGCAAGAGAATATGTTGATCAACATGAGGAAATATTCATTCATGAGGACAGAACTAATTTACTTGGGATTTGTCATATCGGTGAATGAATTAAATATGGATCCAAGTAAAGTGGAGGTAATTAAAAATTGGCCATCACCGAGAAATATTTTCGAGGTGAGAATTTTTCATGGACTGGCTAGTTTCTACCGAAAATTCATCAGGAATTTCAGTAGAATTAGCACAACAATGATGGATACTGTCAAGAAAAGACATAAATATTTTCATTGTACTGAAGAGGCAGAGAAGAGTTTCAATCTGTTGAAGCGAAAGATCACAGAACAGCCGGTTTTGGTGTTGCCGGATTTTACAAAAGTGTTCCAGGTGAAATGTGATGCAAGTGGCTTTGCCATAGGAGCGGTCTTGAGCCAGGAAGACAGACCAATTGCATATTTCAGCAAGAAGCTGGATGAGGAAAAAGTGAAGTACTCCACATATGATAAAGAATTTTATGTTATCATACAGGCTCTGAAGAAGTGGAGGCATTACTTGATCCCGAAAGAATTTGTTTTATATAGTGATAATCATGCATTACAGTTTGTGACTCAACAGGAGAAGTTGAATCAGAAACATGCTAAATGGGTAGAGTATATGTAGAATTTTACATTTGTAATTAAACACATTTCAGGTACTGCTAACAAAGTGGTTGATGCTTTGAGCAGGAAGTGTTTATTGCTGCAGGATTTTCGAGTCAAAACATTGGGTTTTGAAAATCTTAAGGACATGTATGCAGGTGATGTATATTTTGAAGAGGCATATGAGGCAGCTGAGAATCCATTTCTCAGAGATAGAAGCCCTTGGTTAGATTATATGATCCAGGAGGGATTGTTGTTCAGAGGAAATCAGTTATGCATTCCAAATTTCTCCATGAGGGAGAATCTGCTAAAAGAAAAGCACAGTGGTGGATTAGTAGGGCATTTTGGCCATGACAAGACATTTGAAAAGATAAGCGAAGCATACTTTTGGCCAGGGATGCGGTCGGAAGTCAAGAAGTTTGTTGACAGGTGTAGAATTTTCCAGCATTCAAAGGGAAGGAAGCAGAATGCAGGATTCTATCAATCATTACCCATACCCAAGAGGCCGTGGGATGAAATTAGCATGGATTTCATATTGGGATTGTCGAGGACGCAAAGAGGACATGATTTGATATTTGTGGTGGTTGAAAGGTTTTCCAAAATGACACATTTTATCCCATGCCAGAAGACCAGCGATGCAACTCATATTGCAAATTTGTTCTTCAAAAAGATCATTAGACTTCACGGGTTACCCAAAAGCATAATATCGGACAGGGATACGAAATTCATTGGACATTTCTGGAGGACACTCTGGAAGAAGATGGGGACTAACTTGATGTTTAGTTATTCCTATCATCCTCAGATGGATGGGCAAACAGAGGTGGTAAATAGAATCCTGGGGGACTTATTAAGAATCTTGGTGACATAGCACCATAGCAGTTGGGACAATGTGTTGCCACAGGCAGAGTTCGCATACAATGACTCAGTGAACAGAAGCACAGGAAAAATTCCATTTGAGATTGTATATGGCAGGCAACCAAGAGGAGTATCTGAACTGAGGGATTCAGAGCAGATAATGACTAAGAGCGCAAGCGCTGAAGAGTTCGCAGAGGTGATGGAATATCTTCACAGCATGGTGAAGGAGCGATTACTGCAAGATTCAAATCAGGAGTATAAGCGCAGAGCAGATCAACATCGGAGACAACTTTAGTTTGAATTTGGTGATCTAGTTCTGGCACATTTGAGGAAAGAAAGGTTCTCGAGGGGAACATACAACAAGATGAAGATGAAGAAAATTGGGCCATGCAGAGTCCTGAATAAATTCGGAGAGAATGCATATGAAATTGAATTGTCGGATGGCATCGGGATATCTCTGACATTCAATGTCTCAGACTTATATCCATATAAGGCTGAGGGAGTAGGAGCTGGGAGTGATGAACAACCAGAAGTCCAGTGGCAGAAGCAGATGTCGATTGCAGAAAAGCCACAGATGGAATGCATACTGGACAAGCGAGTAGGTAAGAAGACCAGGAGAAAAGAATACTTTGAGTATCTGGTCAAGTGGAAGAATCATCCAGTGGAAGATGCCAGCTGGGAGAGTGAAGCAGTGATATAGAAGCATGGACAAACCATGCAGGAGCTCATGGACAGGAGCCCATGAAAATTTTTAAGCCGAGGAGTATGATGCAGGAGCATCGCCAGCACATCAAGTGAGCCAATGCGGAGGCGGGAGACATCTGGATAAGCCAGCACGAAATTTTGAAAACACTTTGGGATTGTAGTGCAAGTCTTTAATGAACCATTCATGGAGGCACATTTTTATATTGTATTGGACCTTGAGCCTTAAGCTCTCGTCCTTTGGTAGATAGGAGGCATTTAATAGATTTAATGCTGGTAGATAGGATGTTTCAGTCTAGATTTGATAGTTTAGAGTCTGAGAGGGAAAACGGATATAGACACCCTCATTGTATCATTGTAACATCATCAAGCATTCAGGAGAAGAGAAGAGCAAGCATAGAATATTGTATGAAGGACGCCCATGTACAGGCATTTGAATTAATAGAAGGGAGCTTTGATTCAAGCACATGGTTTGTGTTGTTTTCTCTGTGTATTGTTGATGTGCTCATGAATGTTTGTTTTCTGGTTATGAATTTGCTTTGTATATGTTGTGCATGTGATTTCATGTTTCAAACTGAAGTCTAAAAGGGAGAGATGGAATGAGTTTCAATTGTTTCTCTATCTGAGCCAAGAGGTTCCTGCAAGGTGTGCAGTCGAATTCATCCACAAGGAGTACGTTGATGAAGGCTCAGTAGTTTAACTTTTGTTCTCATTCACCCATAAGTGGAATTGAGCTGTTGAAGCCGTGCAAAGTGGTGTGCAGGCTGAAGAAGAAGTCTCAGTTGTTAAGCTGAGCAAAGAAGATTGAAGACTGCTGCTGCAGAGAGTGCGCAGAGTCGAAAGGATTCAACACTTGAAAAGTCGTTGAACGTCGAGCGCGAGGAGTGTGCGCAAATTCCTCTGAAAGAATTAGAGTGGAAAATCTCAGGAGGTTTAGCACCTTCATGGAATTGTTGAAAGAGAGCCCAGGAGGTTTTGGGTTGAGTAAGGTTCGAGCAAGAGTTGCAAGCGCAGGCATTGGAGAGAAAGTTCTGTGAAAGGACATTTAGCCTCCTTAAGAAATCCTCAAGAAGGAGGAATCAATGGTCAAGATTTGCTGAGGAAACTGCGAAATCCCGTCAGTAGTTAGATCTCGATAAGTTGCGCGAGGTTTAAGCCCGAAGGAGAAGAGGAAGAACCCAGAGGAGTCATTGGGATATTAGCTTCATCGGGGTTTCGTTAAACAAGAGAATCGAGACCTCATAAGTCCCGAAATCCCGAGAAGGGATCATAGCCGTAGATTCCAAATGAGACACGTGTCGGCAATCCTGAGCAAGTCAGGGTTCATCATTTCGGGGTTTCCAGGGTCATAGAAATGTCACCTATTGGAATCGTGATTTGCGATTTCCCGACGGGATTTTTGCACCGTCCATCGGCGAGGACGCATGGCGAGAGATCCCGGATAGTTCGAAGTTTGAGATATCGGGGTTTTCGGAATCATGAACCTCATGCGTAACGAAATCGTGATCCGTGATTTCCCGACACAGTCATAGTTGTTGATCCGAGAGACGCGTGTCCGAGGATCTGAAAGAGTTCGGGGTTCGGTATTTCGGGATTCTCGGTGATGAGAAACTCATGACAAGAGAAGTCGTGAAATCCCAAAATGCGACGGTCCCACCATTGTAACTTTCAATGGAGGACAGGTGTCGAAGGGTCAACCCTGGTGGGGAGTTGACGCCAGGTGGCATCAGAAATCGGAGAATCAAGATTTCCAAAGGCATAAGTTCTACGCATTGCAAATCCGCGAAGTCCGAAACTCCAAAGTGAGAAAGGACTGTGGTCTTGTGGACCAACATGTCACATGTAAAAGGAGTTAGCCGGAGGGGCTAAGGGTTGCAGAGTATCATCGTCGATCGGAAATCGGGGATCCGTGAGGTAAGTGATATACGACCTCACAAGTGTTGATTTCCCGATCGGGAAAATTCTCGATAAGACCAAAGGGAAAACGTTGAGGGATTTTCATCAGGTTTCGGGGATTGGGAGACCCGAATATGGTAGTTAAGGCTCGCGAATACGCAAAGTCCAATTTCCCGATCGGACAAAGGGAGATCGTCAGGGGAGCCCTGTGGGTGTAGAAGAGTCCCGATAGGGGATTCGAAGAAGCAATTTAGCTCTTCGGGCCTAGGGAAAAGAAGGTCCTGGTGAAGTGAACGTGCCCTGGGTGGTGCGTTCACGTCAATTATGACTCTCAGGGTGACTAAAAACCCAAGCATGGGTGAGAAGAAACAATGGAAGTTGAGAGGGGGTGTTGGTAATGCATAAGGTTTATTGGGGTGCTTTGTCTCGATAACAATGGTGATGAGGGTGAGAGGATATGGGTTCCTGAGAAAAATACCAAGTTTTAGCATATATATAAAAAGAAGGAAACCCTAACCCTAAATATTACCTAAAACAGTGCGAGCAAAATGTTATCGACTGAGTTAGGGATTACCTGGCAGTTTCTAGGTGCATGTATGGGGATAAGTGGATGTTCAGGTGCTTTGTATCTTTGGAAAATCAATGGAAAGGTCAATCTGATCCTATTTTGGCGAACATACATGGAGATATGAAGGGGAAGAGACTATTTTTATAAACATTTGGACGCATTAAATGTGTGACATGATGTTGGGAGGAATCTACGAAGTTGGTGAAAAATCCTCTGATATGCATAAGAGGAATTCATGGGAAATTATTTGATGCATATCAGAGAACTTGGTATGAAGGGTATTGATTTTTGTCATAGGAGAAGGCATAAACTTCTTCTGATTGACCGAAGGAGTTTATACGAACTCCTCTGACTGAATAGGAGGAGTTAATATAAATTCATGTGATGGAAAAGGATTTTTGGAGGAAAAATAAAGAAGTTGGCCAATGGTTATCGAAGTGGTTGTAGGGAACTACTGTGATGTACAATGGAGGAGTTTGTGGTAACTTCTATGTACACCAAAGGATTTTTCATTAACTTTCCCAGTCCCATTTCATCAATCTGAGTCCCAGTTTGATTTTTATCGTGATTTGCAACTCGCCTCCTCAATCCATTCATCGAAATGTGGCCAATTTGGTCTGAGGGCATAAAATCCAAACCAAGCAGCATAACGAAGTTCTATAATCTCCCAAAAGTCTATTTTTCCAAGGCCCATGTAACTACACTACCCACAAATGTCCTACACAGTGTTCTTGAAAATCGACCTCCTCTTCAAAAATTGCATTATGCCTCATTGAGTAAAACCCTAGTGCCGGAGATACTCCAACAAATAGTTTTCAGTTCAACAGAATGATAGCCGAGGGGTCCCACTAGGTTAAATTCGGTGCTCCAGGTCCAATGCAAC
The DNA here is from genome assembly GCA_010110895.2 of Picea sitchensis. NCBI lineage: Eukaryota > Viridiplantae > Streptophyta > Pinopsida > Pinales > Pinaceae > Picea > Picea sitchensis. The sequence goes on from SNQJ01S0141364.1 coordinate 17,142, forward strand.
TGATGGTTCATCCACCTGAGTCTCAATTTTAGTTGTATCATGAGTTGAAACTCGCCTCCTCAAGCCATTTAGGGACATGTGGCATGTTATCGCACAATTTTTACTTTCCCAAAATCCCAAGGAAATTGGGTACATAATTGGCCTAACTGGGAATAACCTATCATTGTCACCTTAATAGGAGATCCCTTTCTATTTAGGAGTATGTCAAGACTACCCCAGGGGAGACATCCCCGGTGACTTGGGGGGGTTGAGAAGTCTAAGGAAAATAGTCACAAAGAAATCCTTCCCCTCTCACATATCACTCAAATCAAAGGTTTCTTTTATGTCTTAAGGATGAAGCAAATGGATAATATTGTGTACCTGTCCAGAACAAGACAACAAGGCAAATGGGGCACTTTCCAAGTACCAGATGATTTTTAGTACTTCATAAGACAATAAAACTACTTAAAATAAGTTAGTTGATTATGAATTTGCAGTAATGCAATAGTTTATAATAGTAATTAATATCTTATAATAGCCACAATATTTAATCCTTGAAATTGCTTGAAAAAGACAATAAAAAGTGACTTTGACTAGGCGAATTGTTAGTAAATTGTCACAAGCAAAATTAGCAATGATTAGCTAGATTTTAATGTCAATTTTGCAAAGATTTTTTTGTAGTTACATGTTTTTAGCTATCTTTTGCAACATAAGCAAGTTTAAATGGTCAAAAGTGCAAGAAAACTACACACAAAACTAGCACTTACCTAGTAGATTCACTAGTAATTATCACAATTGAATTTTGATTGATTATAGTGCAAGTTATGTAGGTAAATGTGTCAAATTAATGTATGTTTATATGGATGTAGCAATTTTTTGCTACAAAAATAAGTTATCTTAGGAGTTAGTCTAATTTAGGGTTAGAAAATGTTATTAAAGATTTCAAGGATAAGAGTATAAGTGTTTGTTTGATCAATCGCCACTTGTACAAGGTAGTCTAGTGTCTTTCTAGAGTAAATGGAGTCACTAATGGCAGCATCAAATATTCAATAGAAAGATAGCAATGATAATGATATGTTGAAGGGTGGAGAGGATAAGAGAGGTGTTGGTATCCCAAGGCCTCAAAAATCCACTTCCAAGAGAAAATTTTCTTAGAAAGTAACAAGGGTTAGGCCCTAGCGATTTTGTCTTTCCTTGAACAAAATGTAATAAAATATCAAATTGGGCAATGGAAAAGGGTTAATAGAGTGATAAAATTGTAGGGCTCTAGTATCTTCTTCAAATTAGGTTCCTTTCAAGAAATTTTAACATGTGGAATATTATGGGGAAAAAGATAGTAACATATGTCTTTCCCCTAGGTTTTCAAGCTAGCAATTTCATAATCTTAGACATGAAACAAGTAAAAATAACCATAATAATTCATTCACAATAAATAAATTCATATTTTCTACTTACTTCACCAAGAATAATCAAGCAAATCACCCTAGTTGAAGATCCTCCACATGAAAATAGCCAAAATACACCAACATTTGCCTCCTTCAAGAAGTGTGCACCACTAGTTTCAGCCAAGAACACTTAAGGGAGGTCAAATTTCAGACCTCTAATTGAGTGATCAATGAATGATGAAAAAATAAAAGATTTTTATCTCTTATTTATACAATGACATTGACCTTTAATTATCTTTTAGGTCACAAAGGTCGGCATGGCCAGTTTACATAAAAAATCCAGTTTTTACATAAATTTAACAATTAAAACCCTAATTTGACTTTAGGGATGACATCATTCCCCTCTTAGGGTTATTTTAGGCCCCATCATGGAGCGATAGGACTCAAACATGAAAGGTTAGGCCTCAAAAGGCCTCAGAAGCATCCACACGTGCCAACTAGCGCCAAATCGTCCTCATGCCAAACCCTAACTGATGACGTCAAGGATCAATATGATGAAGTCAGGGGCCTTCAAGGGATAATGTCATGGTAGAATGGAAAGACCCCGCTGGGTATAGGCCTGCTAGAGTGTCTTGGGGGAAATGTTCTTCTTCTTTCCTGGTTCCATCTTCTGGTTTCTCTCTGCCCCTGGTTGGGGTCACAACATCCATCTAGTGGGATTTTAGCCCCATGGAGATCTGAGCTAATCATCTCCCCATATTTACCTGTCCATCGGGAATGGTCCTATAGCAACAACAAGTATTCCCTCCATGGTATCATAATTCACAGGGATCATGTCAATGTCAATCACATCCAATAATCAAATTACCCAAACATGTGCATCAAAACCCCCTTTACCCAAACAAATGCTCAAAGACGTTATGTAGTTTAACAAGCCAGGTTTGGAGAGGGTCTCGGGATGTTCTATTGGGATAATCCTCCTCAATTTTGGGGTGTTTCCTAGGTGAAGACCAATATAGGTCATCTAAGTGTCTGAAATAGTGTAGGGAATGTTTGGGAAACAAGTGCAGTGATAACAAGGGAATGTAGGTTTTACATGTGGGTGCCTATGTAGAGGGCGAGTTGTACCTTTTCATGGATGCCATTGTTTCCTATCCCATTTAATGCCTTGTATTCTTTGTCTTATTTATTTTTATTTTCAATAGAATAGTTTGGGGACACTATCCTGGCATGGTGACCAGTGGTGACAGCATTACCCACAAGCACTTCACAGAAATGAGAAGGTTGGCTCGTGATGAGACCCCCTTTCTCTTGGATATGCCACCAAGAGACACTACCCTGGTTCATTGACCAGATAGATGGTAGTGTCATACTACTACATTCCCATGGACCTAATAGGATTGCTCATGATGAGACCTCCTATCCACCAACTAGATCTTGAGTTTCATTTTATTTTACAGGTCCCCTTTTCTTATTGAGAAGCCATTTATTGATTTCTCAGGAATCCCTCGGTGAAGCATCTCAAGGTTTCATTTTGTCTATTAACTTTTTCCAGCTACTTTTACCCTCTGGGCCTTTATCCCCTTCTTCCCACAAGGAAAAGTACAACCCTTACTAGTTTGGAAAACCCAATGCCCGAACCAAGGTAGGGGAAGATGAGAACAATGATGAAAAATGGTAAGTATGGAAGGAATGGATGATGACCTTTCATAGACCCACATAGTGGCAACTCATCGCTAAGGGAATCAGCTTACTAGGGCACTCTATCACCCTCCCAGGTATGAACAAGTTAAAGAGCATAATTTTCAAGAAAATGTTATGAAACAAAAGAGAGTTCAGTGCACATATTCAAATGCTTCGAAAATCAGAGTGAGATATACCATGATACTAGGACTCATTAACTCATGGAGCAAGACCCACTGCTACTTTAGGATCAGGTCGATGGGATGGATGATGTTGCTACTGATAGATAGGGTGTACTGAATAAAGGATGGGCCCTCTGGGGCTAAGCTCAAGTCATATGCCTCTCGGTACTCCATGTCTAGGACCTATGGGCCTTGATACATAATCTCCTTAGTTATCCCTAGGATAGAGGATAACATCTGGCTCCAACTCGGGGACATGTGCTCACAGTAGAGCGCATGATAACCTCAACATCTTTGGCATGACCTGTAATATGCTAGATCTCAAGAAAAATAATTAGTAATCTTTCGGGTGGTGATATCACCCCTTGCTCATATATGATACAATGAAAAAGAATTAAACAAGCATATATATACAAATGGAAATGAAACTACAACTACACCACTCTAGCATCATATGCATATGGTATATACAATGAATGAAAATTCCTACATACTTACCTGTACTTACTTATCATGTTGTTGGAGGGAAGTAGCGCTTGATGTGTATAGCATTCACAGGAAGCTTCAAAGATTCTCCTTCCAGTGTTGTCAAGTTAAAAGAGTTTGTTCATGCCCGATTCATGACCTTGTAGGGACATGTCCATAATCCATCCAACTTTTTGTGCATACTAGGTTTCTCCCTTCTTTTGTCCCATAAAAACACTAAGTCACCTTCAGTGAAATATATTTATTTTGCCTTTTGATCGAAGGTGTTCTTAACTTTCTCTTGGTTTTTCACCATTTGGCTCAAGGAAACCCTCCTGGATTCATCCAACTCTACTAATTGGTTAATTCTACCTTGGATTGCTTCTCCTTCAGTGGTGTATTGTTGAGAAAAACGAAGGAAAGGGATTTGGAGATTCACAGGCAGTTTGGCTTCCAACCCATACACTAGTTCAAATGAGGTTTTTCTCGTTGAGGTCTGTGATTTTATTCGATATTGCCACAATGAATACTTTATCTTTATATCCCAAGACCTTTTGTTCTCTCCTGCAACCTTCTTAATGATATTCATAAGGCTCTTATTTCTTAATTCTTCCAAGTCATTCCCTTGTGGGTAATAGTTTGAGGAATGAGATAGAACAATGTTGTACTTGAAAAAAAAATCTTCTAATGCAAAGGAGGTGAAGGATTTGTCATTGTTAGTGGTAATTTTGGATGGGACCCCAAATCTTGTTATTATTCTTTCCTCCAAGAAATCCATAACCACCTCCTCAGTGGATTTCTTTGTGGGGATAGATTCTACCCACTTGGTAAAATAATCTGTGGTGTTCAAAATACATTGGTAACCGTTACTCGAATTGTCTTTAAAATCACCATTAAATTCCAATCCCCACTGTTGAAAAGGAGATTCTACCACCACAGGTTTCAAAGGTTGTGCCAAGAGATTTTGTTTAGCAGTAAATTATTGGCAAGGTTGGCATGATCATACATATCGGTGAGTATCAGCGAACAATGTTGGCCAATAATATCCATCTCTTAATATCTTGTCTGTGGTAATACAGACAGCGAAGTGCCCACCACAATGCCCAGAGTGTAATTCCTTTAACAGCTTGTTGGCTTCTTCTTGGTTTACACATCTAAGGAGAAATCCATCGGGGTCCTTCCAGCCAAGGCCATTCTTAGTTAAACAGTACTTCATAGCTTTTTGTATCATGGTTCTTATTTTATATTCTACTAGATGGTCTGGGCATGATAAATTATTGAGGTAGTATATTATTTCGTAATACCATTCATCATGTTCTATCTCACTTACTACCACGTTTATTTGTTCACTCTATCCCATTTGTATAGATTTTTGGTTGCTCTCAGTAAACATTTGGGCTAACCCTTGTCCCTTCACAATCTTGGTCGGTTTTATTTCTAAATCATATTATTGGATATTGGAAACCCACTTACCCCTAGTACCCATACAATATTGTTGTGATAAAACATCCTTTACTGGTGGGTAAGGGACATAAGCCTTAATCTTATTGTAACCCACATAGTTTCTAAAATCCTTAAGGGATTTCACCAAGGTGTAATCTTGCTTCTCAATAATCGAATAATTCATCTCTGAATCCCTAAGGAATTTACTCATGAATGCAATGGGGTGTTCATGGTCACCAATTGTTGATTAAGGTTGGTTGTCATTGATGTCAACCCTTGAAAAATGCCATATAGCACAAAGGTTGGGTAATGGACCTAATATTGTTTGATGTAAAGATGACTCGTTATTGTCTTTTCATGGTTGATAATAAGTAGAAATGTATGAACTCTAAAGTGATCCCCTTATGGTGAAATCCCTCACGGGAAGATGCTTTGTGGATTGAGTTATCCTAGAAGTATGGTTAGAGAACCCATTCTTATTTATGGAATAATGAGATGAATGCCAATGAATTTTTCAGTTAAACTATCCTAGATAGATATAGCTTGTCATTCCATTTATGGTGGTATGTGGAACGTCACATAACTCCTCACGGTTTGAGAGTTATGGCATTACGAACTTGGAGGACCCTCATATGTCATCTAGAAGCCCCAAAAGGTCAAAGTAGTCAAAGTGATTTAAGAGATTTTAAAAGGTAAATAATAAAGTGAAGTGATGAGTGTACTATAATTAAAAGTGAATAAAATTTAATTAATTCAATAATAAATTTAATGGAGAAATTAGAAGTGGGTTAACCCTAAAATAAGGAAAGTGGGAAAAGTGACCTAGAAGATGTTTTTAAGGAAGCTACTTGGAGAGTATAAATAAGAGGCAAGGCTCTCTCATTTAAGATACACTTGATCATATTGAATACCTATAGGTGTCTGAGGTAACCAAATGATATCTAAGCCAAATTTCTTAGGAAAGTGAAGAAAAGAAGGCCGGAATTCAAGGAAGGATAAATTCTTCTTATGATGCTTTCTAAGGTATGTTTTTTCAGGTCATCTCACCATTTTCGCAATAACTTTTTTTCTAGAATGATTCATACCATGAAATTTCTATGCCATTGAGGAAACATATCCAAGTATCTGTGGTAAAACATTCACCTTGTGGGTCATTTTATTTTTGGAGTTACACTCCGTGGAAAATAGGGTTTGTGGCTAGTCCTAAAACTAGTCAAAAACAGGTGTTTCGGGTAAAAATGTCATAACTTATTCATAACAGATCCAAATTCAGTAAGACCAAATGTGTTGGTTAGAATAAATTCTTTAGTATTCTTTGTAATATTTTCATATCAATTCAACAAATATTCCGTGTGGGGCATTCTCTACAAGGTCGCTCTCTAGAATAAGCCAGAATTTAGCAAGGTATGTCACTTTTGCTATAACTCCTTTTCTGAGAGGTTACAAGTAGTGAAACATGGAGGAATTGTATAAAACACACTGAAGAACATTTTGTATCAGTTTCAGATATTTATTCATTACAAGTACAAATTTATGATTATTTCAAGTTAGGGTTGTCAAGACTAATCCAAAACTAATCTTGTGAGACTAAAGAAACGTTTGATGAAAATGTTAGTCTCTTGTTGTTAAAGTTAAAGAAGGTTTGCAGGTATGTGATCATATACACCGGTTCTATTACAGAGTTACAAATCATATTTGGATGATGCATTTGATGAGGTATTTTTGTTGAGGTACAAGTTGGGTACATGGTTGAGACAAGTAGTTGATGAGTTGGCACATACATGAGGTGTATAGTTGATGATGTTGCTACATATTGATGAGTCATAGTTGATGAGTACTTGACATATGATTGGTACATACTTGGTACATGTTTGGTTGCACTTGTTTATGGTACAGGTTGATTACAGATTGTTTGGTATAGGTTGGTGCATGATTGATGCACTTTTTTATGGTACAGGTTGATTACAGGTTGAGGTACAGGTTGATGCATGGTTCAGGTTTATTGGTACATGTTTACAGTGGTATATCTCACAGTGATAGTGTGACAGTGGTTCCATCATTCTACTTCTACTTCATGGAAGTTGGACGGGGCAAGGACAGGTGGTTGTAGCCACCTTCCGGTTGTAGCCGGAGAACATAGGGGGTTGTAGCGAGAGAATTGGGGAGTTGGAGCTTCCCTTAGGTTGTAGCCTGAGAAACTAAGGGGTTGGAGCCTCCTTCCATTTGTAGCTAGAAAACAAAGGAATTTGGTGCTTCCAATGAATGTAATTCTTCAAGACATATAAGATAAAGCATTATGTGGTTTTCTCCTGATTTGGTTTTCCACATAAAACACTGGTGTACTATGTATGTGTGTGATTGTTCATTTCTTATTTCTCATTATTGGATAATAATTCTACATTGATATAACACTTAGATTATTTGGAGAAAAATTATTATAATTACACTATTATTGATTCACCCCCCCTCTCAGTAATTCAATAATTGGTTTCAGAGGAGGTTCCTTCAGAAATCAGTTTAACCACTGAAAGGTAGATCATGGAGAGTACCAACTCATATAAAAATGGAATACCACACTTTGATGGACA
>SNQJ01S0141365.1:0-24865 GCA_010110895.2 Picea sitchensis
ACTTGTCCTTGCTCATTCAACTTATTCTTAAAGATCCATTTGGAGCCAATGACGTTTTTACCTTCAGGTCTTTGAACCATCTCCCATGTATTGTTTTTCTCAATCTAATCGAGTTCTTCATTCATTGCTTTAACCCAGTGATCATATTTGTTGGCTTCATTAAAATTCTTGGGTTCTAGAATGGATATGAGAGCTATATGAGATTGTTTGGTGGTTTTGATTAGCTTTCTCCTGGTTTGTACACCTTTGTCTTTTTCTCCGATTATCTGACTTGCAGGATGATTCATTTGAATGATTCTGGAGGAGGAATTTGTAGTTTACTATTGATTTGAGTCTGTCTGATTGTCTGAGTCTTCATCTGATTCAGAGTCTTCGTTTTATAATTCTTGGACCTATTCATCTTCAGCTTTAGTTGTGTCTTTTGTAGAAGACTCATTATTGTTTACCTCTCTTGCTGGGATTCCTTCATCAATTTTTACATCAATACAGTCAACCATTTTATGCAGCCTCTTATTATAGCATCTATATCCTTTACTGTTTGTAGCATACCCTAAGAAGATACCTTCATCACTCCCTGTCATCATATTTTTCGAGGGTCTCATCATTATTCTTGATGTAGCATTTACTCCCAAATGCTCACAGGGGAGTGTTTATTTGAGGCAGGTCATCCAAACCATGGTTCATAAGGGGTCTTGTCACATTGTAGTGCGAGGCGGGCTTTGTTAAGCACATGGACTGCTTTGTGTATTGATTCTACCCAGTATGTTTGACCCAATGTTCTTCTCATTCATCATTGACGCCCATTTCTGCCTTTACGGTTTGCCTCTCAACAACTCCATTTGTTGTAGATTCTTGGGATTGTGTATTCTCTCTTGATCCCATGTTCATGGCAGAATTATTTGAAGTCTCTTGACATAAACTCTCCTCCCGATCTGATCTTCGCCTTTAACCTCTTGCATGTTTGACTCTCTTGTTAAAGCCTTAAATGTTTTAAATTTCTCAAATGCTTGACTTTTTCTTTGAGAAAAGGAAACCCATGTAAGTCACGGAGTAATCATGATTATAACTTGTAAGTAGTTTTCTTTTCCACTGTACCTTCTGTCTTGATGGTCCCGCATAGATCCATATGAACTAGTTGGAGTGGTTTCTCTGTTGAAGTGAAGCTCTTGAATGGCTAGCGTCTTGTTTTGCTTCCCTCGCCAGTAGGGTTTACATACTGATCTTGGGGCTTTGCTATTTTGGAAGATCTTTTCGCGCCTCGAGGGTTTTAAGGCTGATTAATTGGTCAAAGTTTAGATGTCAGAGTCTCCTATGCCTGACCAACTTTCATCATGTTTTCTTGGATGACGCATCTTCTCTATTTTCTTTTAAGCACATACACATTATTTTTCTTTCCTTATGCCTTTAGCCACAACCTGTCCTGAGTTTACAGACTTTAACACCACAATCTTGGACATGAAAACACCTCACATCCTCTGTCACACACATTTGACTTACAGCAGTGATTAATGTTTGACCCATCCACAGAGTAGAATATCTTGGTCTTTTCCTTTTCCATTATAGCTCTCACCATCCCTTTTTCCTTTTATTTTCCCAGGAGAATCATTTCCAAAGGTTAGAGTTCCTGATTTACTTTCACTTATTGATAGAAACTTGCCTTTGTCTCAGATCATGTGTTTGGAGCAACCACATCTATATACCAAGGAACGTTTTTCTTTGGGCGGATAATACTAATCCACACTTGTTACTTTCCTTCTTCCAAAACTTGACATTTTCAACAAAGGAATCGGTTCATAGTTCCTATGCTTAGATAGTCAATGGAGTTATGTCAAAGTTGTGACAAGTGTGGTATTCAACGATTATTGATAAGTCAAACTTATTGTTGCGGTGTTGCCTACTTATTGACTATTGATTTTTTTTCCTTACTTACTCCTTAGTTTATGTCAGGACTTAATTTGGCAATTTGCATTATGTGATAGTTATTACCTGAGTGAATCATTCTTTGTTGTGGGAAGTATTTATTCTTTTGAGAACTTAATTGCTCATTTCTATGGAGTCTTAAGGAACATATTACAACTTTGTAGTAGAAGTTAGAACAATAGAAACAATAATGAGAGAAAATTCTTTATTGCACGGAAAATGGTTGTCTTCTTTGAACAAATTGATTTATTTCTTCTTTGATGGCGTATTTTAGTAGAAAGAACATTGTTCTTCATTCTTGGTCCAATCTGGCACCTTTTCCTTTACTTTCGTCTTGGGTGGCTGATTGTCTTCCTTGTTTACGTAGGTTTGTTATCGTCATTAGTTGTTCTTTTGACAAACTTTATAGGTTCTTCAATTCGGCTTCCCACTGTGTGATCCCTCTTCATACCCCAAACCGGTTTTCATCTTGGGATTCCTTTGTGATTGAATGGTGGTTAATCCTTTTGAGGCTTTGATGCTTGATAGATTCTGGTTATACAGGGCTTGAAATTTCTCTATTTCTTTCCTTGTTTCCACTACTTCTTGTTCTAATGATTCACATCTTGCCTTCTTTTACGATAGTTTTACGAACCATAATCTTTGATTTTTCTTTGCCTCTTCCAATTCTACTTTTAGTAGGAATTGAGGTCTTCATCGAGTTCTTCTTGTCTTTCTCATTTATTTTAACAATTGATAACAGCTACGTTCTTGATTCTTGAGTACGTCAATTTCTTCCAATGCAGCGATGGGTTCTCCTTCCATGTCAACCACAACTTCGCCATCATTCTCATTCTGCTGTGATTTAGTACCATAATTCTCTTTGGCCATAGTGTGAGAATCATTTAGTTTATCTTCAATAGATGAATCATTATCACTAACCCATCTGAAGGATAATCATCATTGTTTGCACAAAGACTTTTTCTTCTTAAAAGTTATTCTCTTTAAAGAAATTTACGTGTTTGTATTTCTCCTCATCATCACAAGTCTAATCCTTTCCTTTGTGGGGACATTTGTTTGCAAAATGACCTATCCTACCCTGATAAAACATTTGAAGGGGCAATTTTCCTTTGTATTTTCCTGATCTCTTCTTCAATCTCTTCACAAATTTTGCTTCCAATTTCATGTCGGACTCGGAATCTGATTCTTATGCCTTTAAATGATGCTTCTACGGAGGTGGGTTTATCTTTAAATATTCTCATTTCATATGCAGATCATGTTATTACGAGAAGTTGATCAAACTGCAAGGTTTTGGATCATTAAGTTCTTCTATAGCGAGATACTTTCAGGTTGAACCTATCGGGAGAGATCTCAAGATTTTTACAGACACTAAGAAGGGTTCTCAATTGTTTCACCAAGTGCCTTCATTGCATTTACCAATTATTCTATTCTTAGAAGAGTATTTTCCAGTTTCATCTTCCTTCATATTAATTTATTCAATGTATTACGTAGGTATGAATTTGCATACTTGCCTTCTCATTACCTTCATAGCGTTAATGAGTTTGTCCCACATTTCTTTTAGAGTTCTAGATGCATAATTTTTACGAATTTTTCTTCTGCAAGGCCACTCAAGATAATACTCATAGCCTTAAGCGTTGAAGCTAAATTCTAGTTTGTCATCCTTATTAGCTAGCACAAAGGGCTTTACATGGCAGTCTCTACCACATCCCATACATGCACCTAAATCCATTATGTAGGTTCTCATCCTAACTTTCCGAAGGTAAAAGTTTGTTCCATTGAAACGAGGGCCTTATTGGTTGAGTTTCCTTCATGGCCCGGTCATGTTCAAGCTCTAGGATCTACCCTTAGATAAAGGGGCGAGCTCATTACAATTGTTGGACAACTAAGAGGGTAGATCGGTTGTTATTGGCTTAAACAATTATGCTTCTTTTAAACTCTTTTCTTTGAGACACCAAATGATTATCCACAATAATGCGAGGGAAATGAGAAACAATGGCACATTCAACATGGAGTCACATACCAGAAACCACGAGAGACAAATGGCTTCCCGATGAAACTCATGCAGGATAAAACCTCTTTTTCTTTATGTAATTATGTAATGGTTACAATCTTTACATTTATCATACATGAAGCACCAACTCATAGGCGGGGCCTGACCCTCACGTTTTGCAATTTTTAACTTCTTTGAGAGCACCAACTCTGTTTTCTCTAGCACCTTTAAGGAAGGCACCAACTCCGCGGTTTTCTAGCACCAAGCTAGGAAGCACCAACTGTTTTCTAGCACCAACTAGAAGGAAGACCAACTCCCTGTGTTCAAGCACCCTTGGGGCTCTAAGGATAACAATCCTCCCTAACACCACCATACCACCTCAATTACAAATCTTTTCTTAAAACTTATTCTGATATAATGTTCCTTGTTAAACTGCAGGCTTATCCAACATTACTGGCGCATTTCGTTGCTCCTACTCGCCTCATTGCCTTTACATCACATCCTTGGTACATGCGGTGGCTGTCTTTTTTATGCTCGTGTCACCATTCTCACATACGGTTCCTCTTACAGTATGATATTAAATTTGCTTCACTATCCTCCTTCTTCACACTGAATTACCTTTACCAACAACACTCTACAACCTCCAACAACAACAACAACTGATCTTCTTTATGCAGTTAATATTTCATAACCCGCATTGCACCTTATTGCGTGTGTTCTACCATCACCGATTCTGCTCGTCATTATCTTCCACCTCGGGGTGCTTTCGTATAATTATCATGGTGAGTCTTACGGCTTCGGTGGTTAGATCCCATGCGACATCAACTTGTATGTTATCTTTGGGGATTCCTTAGTCTCTCTGGCATTTTAAGACTCTTTGTCTTCTCTGATATATTCGAACTCTTGATCTTCATCGATTGCATCGGCGGTTCAGCTGATCTTGGTGGTCAGCGGTCCCCGATCTCGTGGTGATCTGCGCATCACCGTTGTTCCTTCATTGGAGATTTTTGTTACTCCAAATTAGCGATGGGTGAGACTCAGAGATGGAGCTCTGATCCAGCGGTCACATCGTTTGGTGTATTAATGATCCAGGATCTTATTTGTGATATTGTGCATTCCTTGAGTTGGTGTGTTATGTACCGTAATTTGCCCAATTTGAGAGCAATCAGGCCAGCTTATCAAGCAGCGAGTCTTGGATCTAGCCCTCAAGACTCAGAGAGATCTGTGTAATATAGCTTTGTTTGAGGAGATATTAGGCTAGTTATGGAGGACAATAGGTTTCAGCGTCAAAGAGTATTTTGGTCGTTGAGACGGTTCCGCATCCATTGGGCTATGGGGTGGCCTGAAATGCGAGTTGGCGAAATCATGAAATCCTTCCGCGAGGCAAGATAACACACTCGGATCTTTAATAATTTAAATGATGATCAGAAGAAAATATAAGGAAATAACTTCAACCAACAAGCACTTAAGAATCTCTTGATTGAAGATAGTTAGAAGATGAACATTCAAATCTTTAAGTCGGAAGCCTTGGTATGGAATGGTCAGGAGACTTATAGCGCTATTCATAAAGTTGATTGGCTCGAGTGGATTCTGAGGCGAAAACATTAGTGAGAGAAAATCCATCACCGATTAAACATGCACAAGAATCACGTAGAAGTGCCTCTTTCATTAATGTGAGCGTTTCAAAATGTTCTGACTCGATAGCCCGCAGTGAAGATCAACCCTTTTACATTAAAATCATCTCTATATAAATGAGATAAGCCCGTCCCAATAATTCTGTGATCAGTTCAACCACCTCGACCCAAAATAGCCACCACTCGCACGAAATTCGGAGTTTTCTGCAATGAAAAATGGACCGTTTTCTCTGAAAAATTCCCGGATTCGGGGCCGATGTAATTTTATCCTCAATGATGACACACAGGAGAAAACTGAAAGAGTTTGTTGTATATGGGCATGTTATGAAAAAACCTCAGCGGTTTGCCAAATTCATCCAATTTACAGCCATGGCGACTCACATAAGATCGGAGATGAGAATGGAAAAGTGAAAAAAATGAAAAATAGGCCCGAAGATGTCTTCGATTTGCTCACCTTTCATTATTGGATTTCAAAAATGAGAAAAAGGTTTTGTTCCTCGGTAGTTCGAGCAAAATCTCTCTGGTTGAAATTTCGCCTCCCGTTTGCTCTGAGATGTCCCTCGGAGAAGGCATGAAGTAAAGCGGGCAAAAATGGTAAAAATTTGTGAAAATGATTTTTTGGTGGGAAAAAGAGTGGACCCTTGATGAAGCTTAGACCTTGGTTGGGGTCCGGAAATTAAACTTAGATTAAGCCCGATTTGGTTGGTTAAATGCAGGCGTTCAAAGAGTGTATGAGCTTTGACAAATTCGGACCCCTTTTGTTAAATTTTGGACTCACGGGGGTGTCCGGAATTGAATAAGGCGCGTCGATTGTAGTTTGTTAAGTGAATGGAAGTAGCGTTGTATAAAATAAGCATAGAAGGTTATGTGTAGAAGGAGTGTATGTAGTGGGAGGTGGGTAGTGGGGGTAGGTGGGGAAGGGTGAAGTAAGGTGAGGGAATGTAGAGATCGTGGTGAGTGGGAAGTGTGAGGTGTATGGTGAGTGGGGTAGAGGGTACGGGACTTAGGATAGTTAATTCAATTTTTAATTTTTATGTTTTAAATATATTTTGTTATATATAACTTTTTGTTTTAATGTTTGTTTTGTATCTTTGGCCATGTAATCCGTTTGTTTTATTTTTTTTTATGTTTGTTATATTATATTTTTTTTAATTTTTAATGTATTTTATTATTTTTGTTTTTTTTAGCCTTATTTTATTGTTTTTAAATATTTTATTTTAATGTATTTTTTTATAATTGTTTTTCCTTATATATTTCTTTATTTTTATTTTGTTTTTAAATTTAATTGTTTTTATTTAAATTTAAAACTAACCCTGAATTACTAATTAATTTCCTAACCTAGTTTTTAACTAACTTAATAATTAATTAATTAACAAGTAATTAATAATTGCAATCAATTATTAAATAGTCACTTATTAATCAAATTTAACCTAGACTAATCTTTATTAAAACTTTTTGTTCATCCTAAGTCCATTTATGCGCGAATGGAAGAGTAAAATCAATGGAGACAGGGCCGAGGGGAAGAGGCGAGGTGTATGAAGGACGCGGCGGTGATGGAGGATTGGCGACAAGAATGGAGGGAGGAAAGCGGAATCACATGAGCCGGTACCTACATCATCACGAGGGAGATGCCAAATCAGTAGTCGAAGTATCGACTCACCTATAATTATAGGACCCTAACATGGTGGTTATGTTTCTTGCCTTTCCAAATTAGGTAGTCGCTTGAAGCTTCGAGAGATGAAGCTTTGGTGCTCAGATCTTCTGCCATACGTCCTCTTGATCAACGGTCCTTGATTAAAATCCGCGATCTCGCATCTCCAACATTTCCTTGCTTTCAGTCAGCGACGGCGATATTCCTGTGTCCTCTTGATCCAGCGATCCAGCGATCCGCGATTAACTTCGTTGTCTAGCGTCGTGAATCACGGAGATGAATCATCTACGCCTCTCAAGTCGTGTCCAGGTAGAAACTGAGATGGGGGTGTGATCAGCGGTCGAAGTTTGATGCTGGCTCAATGGTTGCGGTGAATCACAATGCTCAGCGTTTAGCGATTCCGGGAGTTCGCATTTGTCAATTGAATTGGACATTTCAAAGTCCGATCCGATTCTCCAGATGAAGAAAATCAATGAAGACCGGATCTACATTCTTGCTTTAGCGAATTTGCGGTTGTCGCGCCAAATGGCATATCGCGTTTTTGGGGTTCTTGTTGTCAAATGAATTGAACATTTCAAAGTCCAGATCCCGATTCTCCGGGTAAAACCTCTGTCGGGACTTCTCCGTTGAAATTTCGATGGCTACCAGCGTCCACACCGCGAATGAAGCGGTCCGGTCCGGTGAGTTTACGTGGCTATTCAACGTCCCCAATACACCG
The DNA here is from genome assembly GCA_010110895.2 of Picea sitchensis. NCBI lineage: Eukaryota > Viridiplantae > Streptophyta > Pinopsida > Pinales > Pinaceae > Picea > Picea sitchensis. Next base: position 7,914 of record SNQJ01S0141365.1, read on the forward strand.
CGACCTCGAGAATTGATTTCGATGGCCAGATATCCGTCTGTCGGGACTTCTCTTCTTATCCAGGGGCTTATCTCCCTCACAACACGCGAATCACGATGGTATCGGCTATCCTTGCACCAAATCCTAACGACTCTGGCTTCGTTGATCATTCAACTTCCTTTTCGATCATTCACCTCATGAACTTGTCTTACGGTTTACTTTGTCATCTTCTTTAATTTGCCATCAATGATAAGCATTCACATCTGTTCGCTTGCAGATTTTCCATGAAGGAATTAACATTATTTCTCCTTCCAATTGGAATATGACATAGAAAGAAGGGCCTTTATATCATTTTCTAATGATCCTATCCTAGTTCATGGTTTTCCTTCTAGATTCGAGCCATAGGAAATTTGAGACTTTAAGCCATATTTCTAGGTTCCATACTTTTTGATAGATACTCTAGTATTTGTCTAAATTATCATGCTTGGAACCAATTATTTATTTCTCTTTGACCTTAAATTTACTATCAACTTCATATCCCCATCTAAGGATATCTTAAAATTTTATGTGGAGAATATTTCTCGGTTGTAATGTGTCCATCAAGACGTTGCTTACATCAGAGTCCAAAATAATTGGCTATCTATTGCAAGGAATCCAAACTTTGTTGGAGTATGGTTGGGGAGATATAATTTATTTCCAATAGTTATGCACCTTGGTATAGCCCGTATCTTAAGGGGAATTTTTTTCATGTATAAAAATATACTTCTTCCCAATAATTTTCTCTTGCTACCATGCATCCTCCCAAAATAGTGTTGAGGTGACATCTTGCATTTCCGAAAAGTAGTGGTCTAGAAATAGAGATTGATTCTTCCATGCATTATTCCATATTAATAAATCATAAAATTACTATTTCATCTTGATTATTTACTTTTCATGGATGTTGCTTACATATTTTCCCTTCTATATGTTTTCCCATGGGTCATTTTTTCCTTTCACCCATTGCCACCATGTCTTTCTTGCTAAGGCCTTCCCCATGATTAGGGGATATTTCATGCCTAGGCCTCCTACCTTCTTCAATAAACACATTTTATCCAAAGATAATAGGTTCCATTTCCTTTATTTTTTTGGTGTTCTCCAAAGGAAGTTCCTTTATATGTTATAAATGGATTTGGTGATGTTTTTTCGAGTGGCTAGAATTGAGAAAAGTTAAAGAGGAAGGGACTGCAATATATATTTGATTAGTAAAATTATTATAAGGAGGGTACAAAAAATGTGTAATTGGATAAATTATCCCCAAGTTTTTACAAAATATACTCCCAAGTGAAATTTCATAGAGTGTTTTCCAGATATTTACAGGGAAAATGAAGCTCGTTTGAAATCCATGATTCTATATATATTTATTTGAATGGAAATATCAACATTAAAAAATAAATTTTGGGATTTTCATTGGTTAATTAGGGATACCAAATCCTCCATGAAATTATCAATAATTAATTTGAGAGAATAGGCCCCGTGTACCATGGTATCACCCATAAGAAGGGTATCACCAAGAAACTAGAGGTGAGATAGGGGATCTGGATTTTAGTGAACTTTGATGCCTTTAATGTTACTATAAAGTAGATTGGTCTTTAAGAATATTCCCAACCATTATTTCATAAGTATGTAGATGAAATGAGTGAGGGGATACCTCTTTATAGTTCATATATAAGAGTTGAAGGTAGGAAAGGGGCTCCATTGACCAAAAAGGAGGAAAAGGTGGAAACCATGTTGTTTATCAAAGAAATCCATTCCTAGAAGAACCCAAAGGAATACATCATTTTATGAAGGAATTCCCAATTAATATGATCATAAGCCTTAAAAATATCAATCTTAATAAAAATCCCTAGATATTTATTAATTTTCAAAGAGTGAATTGACTAATGAAAAATGATGATTATATCCAACATTTCCTTTCCTTCCACGAAACCTCCTTGTTTTGAAGATATTATCTTGTTCATAATCAATTTTAGTTAGTTATAAATAAATTTAGTAATGGTTTTATAGATAACATTAAAAATGGATATAGGTTTGAAATTGTTTGTTATATATGCCTTACGATCCTTGGGTACTAGAGTAAGGAAAGTTGAATTAAAGGCATGAAGAATCTTACCCAAAGTTCTAGACTATTCCACTAGTTCATGAACTTCTTTACATATTATATACCAAAAGTATTGGATGAAATTGGTTGTAATACCTTCAAGTTTAGGATATTGACTTGTTTCCATTTCTATTGAGGATATTGACCTACTGCCATTTCTATTGGGATATTGACCTGTTGCCTTTTCACATTGCTTTCTCTGAATAAGGTATTATTTCTAGTATTACTCTTCTCCATATCTTGTTGTTCCATTGATATCTACTTAATATTCATTTTTTATACATATTATAATACATATGGTACCTTACAAAAGGTATCAAATAGCTTAATTGGAGTCAAAGGTCCAAAGAAAATAAACTTTGAAAGGAAGAACTGTATCTAATCACTAGACATCTCAAGAGGTCATACATCTAGGGTAAGGAAAGACAACTCAAGGGAGAGTGGTCCAACATGAAAGAGGATTCATAATGAATTTGAGACATAAATGGGTCATTATAGGGTAGGTCAAGTATGGACAGGGCTCAAACATTGGTTGCAACACAATACATCTAATATGATAGGTGTGTGTGAGTACTAAAGTGAAAAATTCATATGCTAAATTAGTTAAATTTTATTACTACATTTGGATATGAAACCATTGGTTTATATTCTATCTTGGGTTGACTTGGTGATTAGTGAAATGATTTGTTATTATAGTTTCCCTACAACCTCAATCACTAGTGCAAGTGATGAGTTGAGCATTTATGTAGGACAAGTTGAATTTGTCACTAGAGCATATAGTTTTCAGCATGGTCACATTAGAACCTCACTTTCTCATACATGCACTAAGTTTGGTGTTCATATGAGACTTTGGATGTTGGTGCATAAACTACTTGATTGTTGGAAACAAACAAGCAAAACTGTGTATAAACTTAATACAATCTTTCATTAAGTTAAATGTTAAGCTCAAAGGTAAATATTATGCCAAAATTGATTTAGGACTTCCCTTAATCAATTTAGAACTTTCTTTTTGTATTATACAAAAAATGTAACTTTTTATTTTTTAGACTCTTATAATTTCCAAATTTTACAACTTACAATTTCATGATTCATTTCATATATCTACTGAACTCTTTCACAAATTTGTTGCTCATCCATGGACTATTAAGAGCTGGGTTTTTTAATAGTTTTGCAAGAAATTTTTTTCTTGATGCACCATCTTGAAGTAAAATAAATATATCATTATTTCCACCTCATGATTTGAAGGTTGAAGGCAACCCAATGAAAATTTTGAATGTTTCCTATCTTGTGGCACACTGATATGGCCCCAAGGGGTTGGTGTAATATAGGGTATATATACATTTACCCTCATTTATGCCCCCCTTGAATTCATATCACACACCTTCCATTAAATGAAGGTGGGAAATTATATATAATTAGTTGTTGGAAATTAATACTCTCAAAAAATTCCACAACATGAATATTAATTTTGGTGACCTCGTCAACCTTGATCATAGTTTTTTTTATCCCACCTGTGTCATGCTTTTAAATACTCTCCATAATATTTGGTTTCATTTAATACAAGTTTAGTAATTAATCATATAAATTCATCTTTCTTCTCTTCAAGACATCATGAATGTTATCAAATTGATTTGTTCTAGCTGCTTCATGAGATTTTTGGATCTCTAGAATATGAATTATTCTTTTTGTTGATTAACATTCAAATCTAGGAAATGGATTGGGTGTAAAGGTCCACCCTCATAGTAGATTTATCTTCATTAATATTTGGGAATAACGAGCACTGCTTTCACTCGTGTTCAATTTCTCTATTTTCTCTTCTTTACATAAAGAAAACAATTTTTATGTGGTTATTATTTCAAAAAATTGCAAGTGTCATTGTGACACAAAACATTAAATTTAATTAATTATCAAATAAGGAAATATTTAAACAAGAATGTCATTATATAAATGTTTCTTGATCTGCAAGGTAGGATGTCAAATTTCAACCTTGGGTCCATCTTGAGAGCCTGGGACTTTCATAATCCTTGCTTTTGTTTGGATGAAAAGTTGGAAAACAACCATTGTGTTTTGACAATTAACAAGCACTCCAATGTTGTGGGCATTTGTCCAAACACAATTAATTCTACTAGCATACCCTTTTAATGAGGGAATGCGAATGTTGAAGTCATTTGGGGAAGGAAAAGTAGGAAGATGAAAAAATAAACGTGTTCTATCTTTAATGCAAAGTCACGCTTGAAGAAAGATCTCATCATTAAGTAAAATATTGTGCTAGTGATATGAATGTGTTTTGATAAGAGACATGTAGTAGAGAAACACAAAAGAAGTTGATCACATTTTTGACTACATTATTTTTGACATCATAAAAAATGATTACAAATTAGTTATTGGAATACGAGTTCAACATCAAGTGAATATGGTCGTGGATATTATCCTTTATAATTCCCTCAATGTTATAGTTTGGGCCACTTTCATAGAGCTAGGAGAGATATGATAAATAAAAGGGAAATATCAATGTTTGGGAATTGAATTGATGATTCCATGGACACCATAGACTAAATATAAGAATCTATAGCAGAGTTGAAGAAATTGAGATGGAGCTTAAGATGAAGGGGTGGAGCACCTTCAATATTCAGTGGATAAAAGCGGACCTTTTTACACTTTTAGACATATACTTAGTTTGGGAAATCCACATCCATGTACATAATATATCTTAAGAAATTCCATAGTACAATAATCTCTATGGTTGCATATATTAATAATATCATTCTTTGGGAGACTTTCTAGAGGTAGGGATGGGAGGATAGCAAGCATTGGTTATCTGCCCTTATTCTTGGACTCTTAAAATAATGTACCTAACTAATATTAGACGAGAGGTTTCCATTGAGACATCCAAATTAAACAAATTGGGGTCCCAAAGAATTATGAATGCCCTTAATTCTCCTTCTATGACCACCACTATAACCGAACATTCTTTCCAACATTTCCTAGCTATGAGTATCATAGTATTTATATTGCATTTAGTTTCTTAAAGCATGATGATTCCTAGTTTTTCTTGGTTAATCCTTTTCCTTAAGAGGTGATGCTTAGATTGGGCATTCAAACCTATAATATTCCATGAGGATGATATTTTTTAAATTTGGGATATATATATATATCCATGGGTATATATACCATTTGGTATTTTGTTTATTTTAAACAAATTATTTCCGTCGGACATTAGATGCCAACGAGCTTGGTCCAACGACTGTGTTTATGCATCTGATGGGTGTTTTATAGTTTCGACGACTATACACATAGAATTAGCGAAGACAATAAGGGACATCCTCTAACAACTTAGCCATAGATCCGATGACTGTAAGGGTTAGATTATCAATGACTTGGCCATCGATTCAATGCCTTTAAGAGGCGGTTAACCAATAGTATATTGGTCGGATATTAGAGTAGGATCTTGATATTACATATTCAAAATGCAATGGGATGTTGATGGGGATGTGTAAATGATCGGCGGATGATTTTTGTTTCATATTTGTGGCGATGCCATCGACACTTAAAAAAACAATGTGTTATGTACCGTGCATAATTATTTGAATTTAGGACAAATCAGCGATTCAGTTTTGGGTACAAATGTAGTAGTGAATACCTAAAATATATTGAATCTATTTTTTACAATTTAAAAACCCCTTTTGTGAATGAACATGATAAGATTTTTGGTCAATAAGGTGGAATTCCCCATGAGTTGGATTAATGCAACCAATGACACATCCTATGATAGCCAATCATTGGAAATCGCCATGTCCCATAGTTACATATTTGTATAACAAAGGGACACTAGTCCATGGAATATAATTAACACATTGAGGGGTTAATACTATATAATCCAAGTTCCCTAGAAGGTTTTTAGGATGCAATCCACATTTAGCCGTATTCATAAATGAAATTTAAACAACACAAAATTAGCAAGTTTGAGGATTTAGATCGTTGAATTCAGTGAAAAATGAGCAAAACCACTTGGGAACATTTAAGGCTACACTTGTCCTTAGGAAAACTTGGGAGCGATTTAGATTGCGTCCGAGATCAGTCATATTACACCCATATGTGGATGGTGCCACCAGTCAAGAATAAGCACACCACATCAATGTCGATATTCCAGGAGGCCCCAGGATAGAGAAAGGGGGAGTCTCCAACAATAGTGGAATGACCAAATGAAATGAGAAAATATTGAGGGGAGGAATCAATGATTCCACCATCGATGAGGGACTACGATAGTATTAGGAGACACATGACAAATTAGTTCACGAGAAGGAATATGTTCGGTTTGGTCGGGCCAAATGGGTGTTGAAGGTGTTTGACCCAGGTATAGGATACCGCGATGGTCTCTTTGCAACAAGATCATAACTCATGGTGAACATATACCTAGTAGTATCAATCTTGTCCATCTCCACCATAATTCTCTACCTAAAGTTGGTCTATAATATATCATGATTCATCAACCATTAACCATCACTTCCACTACTCTCTTCCCATCTAGTGGTGAACCCTCCATATAGTACCCCATTACTCCATATCTTCATTGCCGATTACTTTTTCACCAAGTTTGGAACCCATTTTCACTATCAAATTCTTCAGTTCCACCCCATAGTGTGAATTTGGTGACTATAAAAAACACCCTTCTCAGTATCGATTATGGTGGATGATTGGCCATAACAAGGCAGAGTGTGCCTCAAGTAAGCATCACCTCATATCTTTAACAATTGGCTGGAGGACCTGTGAATAAATGTAAATTTAGCTATGATCAACTTATGTAACTGACCTATGGGTCAAGGTGGTCCCCATAGGGAATATAATATATAAGGTTGTAAGTATAGATATAGGAAAGGAGAGGCTTATTAGAGATACTTTAGGAGGAATCTTCATAGAGAATAAAGTTTTAGTATGTGTATTACAATTTTCCTAGTTTTGTAATGGAGATTGTAACTGCGATTTCTATCATGTAGAGATCATTATATTATGAGGAATTAATGGAATATCCATAATGTTTTGAATCATACTTGTTTATATGTGATTATTATTTGTGATCTTTAGTGTTTTATCTGCAATCTTTAGAGGTGATATTTAGTATTAATGCTTTATAATATTATGCGAGATCTACTTACAATAGAATTACTATTACAAGTTTTTTGAGATAAAAATCATTGTATTGATATTTGTAGTGGAAATAAAATACATGTTGATGATCCCTTTGAATTTTAATGTTAGCAACCATTTATTTTATAAATTGCCTCTATCAGATAATATTATAGCATATGCTTATAACTTTGACTCTTACAATAGTCCTTATACAAGTCTCTCTTTAAACAAATAGTTCAATGACATCATATTGATGCTAAGACAAAACCATGAGACAAAATTTCTCTAAATTCATCAAGAAAGTTCTAAGAATATCAAATCTATAAGACAAAACTGTGACCTCTGATTCGACCACAAAAATAAACTCATCAAGAAAGTTGTAAGACTATCAAATCTATTAGGATATGGCCTTTAATCTCATGGACAAGAAAAATCTTATGTTGGATTCTTGAGAGGGGGTGGGGTGAATCAATAATGAAACATTATACCAATTATTAATCATTTAAAACCCACAATGTATATTATTTTACTTATTCAACCATGTTAATTTGTTTCATCATCAATATCTTCTTGTATCATAAGCATTGACATTCATCGATGCATAATAAACAACAAACACATCCACACAATGCATGGCCTGTATTTACATGGAAACCCAATGAGGGAGAAAACCATAGAATTTTTTTTTCTTATATATCAAGAATTACATTCAAGGAAACCTGAACTTCCAATTCTCTAGCTACAACTAGAAGGGAGCCCGACCCCCTAGTTTTTTAGGCTACAACTTGAGGGAATATATAACTCCCCAATTCTCTAAGGAGATACAACCCGAGAAGGTGGATACAACTCCCTATGTTCTCAGGATACAACAGGAAGGTGACTACAACCACCTATCATTGCCTCGTCCAAGTGGTAGAAATATAAGTACAATGATGGAACCACTACAACACTATCAACATGGGATATATTGTTGTAAACTTGTACCAATATGTACCAGCGACCTATAATCAACCTATGCCATTGTCTTGTAACCAACGTACATGCCTTTTTTGTACCAACAAAACCAAATGCACCAACAACATGTACCAACACTCTCCTCAATATGCTTGATCTGATAACATAGATCTCATACCCAAAATCCACAATAATATCCTCAAACCATGTGAAAATGGGATCAATGAAGTGTAACTATACAAATATATTAATAACATGTATCAATCATGTCAAAAAAAAAAAAATATGCCTCAACAAGATGTATCAAGATCACCATGTACTTCAAGTATGTATCTCATCCGTGTACCCAATCATATACCTCTATCGTATACCAATAACATACACTAAGATAACCAACAAAATACCTCTAGCAATGCACCACACTCTCCATAAATCAAATACCATAAATCCTCCACGTAACCATGTGCCACAACCTCAGTGTTATACAACCTCTATCTGTACCAATAGCTTCCAACCCAACATGCACCTCAGCCAAAATCCCTCAGGCAGACCAATACTAAACTTCGGTAGATCTTCCTCAGATCAACTCTATAGCAAACCCTAAACTTCCAAGAGAGAATCCAACAGATTTATGAGGTAAACCCTCAACCTGATTCACATCTTCAACACTACACATATGAAAGTATACCTTTCTCTTCTTGTAAGCGTTACGGTATGCATTGGTTTTCCTACCACAATTCTATTGTCGTGAATCTGCTGATGTGATTTTTCTGTCGCGATTTTCTGCCACACTTTTCCTACAACGATTTTTCTACCGCACTTTTACTACCGCACTTTTTCTACCGCACTTTTCTACCGTGATTTTTTTGCCACACTTTTTTGTACTTTTCTTGCCGCTTTTTACATTACGATTTTTACGCGCTTTTTCTCTATCATTAATACACCCAAATAAACTTTCACAAAATAAATATTCAATAAGTGCTAATGGGAGAACCTTTCTCTCTTATTTATACTTCATGCAATGTCCTTAAGGGTTACCTTCTAACCAACTTAACCACTTTCCCTTCTTTAGGGCTAACCCACTTCTAAAAACTTGTCCACTTCTAAATTCCTTATGCACAAATAGTAAAATTCTCCACTTCTAGTTGCAACTAAATTATTATTTAATTAGTTTGTTTTATGTACTTTGAATTATCCATAAATAGTAAACTCACCACTTCTTGTACAACCAATTTATTATTTAAATAATTTCTCTTGCAACCACTTTGACTACTTTATTATTTAAATAAAATTTTATCTTTACTCACAACTAAATGCGCAACTAAATTTTTCTATAATTAGTCAATTCATAACTTCTTTTTCCTTAACTAACTGCTTGTTGCAACCACTTTGTGTGATTTATTTATTGGTCAACCACTTTGACTATTCAATCTTCTCATCACAACTACTTTACCAGAATTACCAAACTCACAACTTCTTGTTGTAACTAATTATTTTTAATTATTTTCTTAATGCAATAACTATGCAGTGATTAACTCCTAGTTACCATCAATTTAACTAGTACACACTTCTTCTAGGAGATTCTAGATGGTGGCTTATTTGACCAGGGGCTTATAGATAACTCATGAGGGGTTCTCCAACTTCATATGGCCATAACTCTCTAACTATGAGGAGTTATGTGATGATATACATACCACCAGAAATGGCATGACATATACTATCCATCTAGAATAGAGTATTACCCTATATTCACTTTGATATTCATGCCTTTGTATACCTCAAACAGGACTTGGGTCCCTTACCCATGCCTTTGTGCTACTTGAATTCACTACCAGAATTTCTCTAATTTTTGACATCAATCACTAAGGGTTTGATATCAATCACTAAGGGTTGAGATAAATCTACAATATCACTATCCATTGGTTGACATCGATGAAAACCAATAGTCTAGACCAAATGTCCATCAACCTAATCTAAATGTCTCACACCTTCCTCCAAAATGAGTGCTTCCTTTGATAATTGATCAAATTTGTGGTTGAATTCTCGGTAGACATGAACCAATTACACCTCTTCAAAAGTGTTTATTTTCCATAATACTTTTGAAAATAGGCCCCAAATCCAAGTTAAAAGTGTTACTCTTACCATTTTCACAATCCATCTGAATTTTGGAGTCACCAAAGACATGTAGCCTATTAACTTGTCTATCCACTACAACTTTAAGAAGGATCCATAGGGAAAAGAGTTCTTCTCTATTTTTTGTGCCAAAACTTGCCTCGTGACTTTAGTAAAAATTAATTTTCATTATCTATATAAGGAATGGCCTCAACTCCATAAGTTCCCAGAGTACCCTAGCATCCTCCATCAAAAAAGCCCCAAGGCTTAGTGCTATCTATAATCGGTTCTTGAAGGATTCTTGAAACAATATTCTTTGGTTGCTTACTTCCTTCCCCATAAGAGACTCTAATGTAACGTACAATTCTTCCTAATTATGACTCCTTATCTTCAAAAATAAACTTGTTTCTGGTTAACCAAATGCCCCATAACACATACCCAGGTAGTTCTTTATGTGAGGAAATAGATTTATCAGTCATCCAATATTCCATACATTCCAACAAATTTAATTTATCCTAACAAAATTGTAACTTTGAAACTATTGGAATTTCCATCCATACAACTTTGGTGAATTGGAGTAAATGACTAAATTATATTACAAGTGACCAAAATATATTTAAAGTTTTCCTTGTAATTTAAGGAATCAAAGCGTATTAAGTGATAAGAATTAAAATGCATGCAAGCTTCCCTTTAGCTTTCGATGGGAATTGTTTTATATAAGTTTTTAATATGGTTTATATATATGGTAAATTTACCTATGCCATCTAAAGTGTAATTGAAAATAAGAGGTTCTTTCATGCACCTAGATTTGGGATTTCATATAAATTTGAAATGAAAGCTTTGCCTTAGAGCAAAATGCATGTCCTATTCTCAATTTTTATCCAAATGGAGTGGTTAAAAACTTGCCAAAGGTGTAGTTTGTGATTTTACACATGTCTATAGCATTATATTGGAATTTAGTGAACAATGAAATATACATTTTGGTTTGGGGTTACATGATTGAACTAATATGTATTGTTACATATACAACTCTGAAATGTTTTATAGTGATAGACGATAGATTAATGATTCTACAAGTGAAATATTGTGGTAATGGATTGTTGTTGTAAATAAAGACACCCAGTAGGGTATTTATGCAATAATGCTTACATATTACAGTTTAAGACTTGGATTGCATATAATTTGTTGTTGCTAAAGGTATTTAGGCCGCTTAGAATTTTTTTTGTTCCAAGAAGGACAAACCACCTTAATATTATGTAGGGAAAAACACACATAATTGAGTGGGACTTAAGCCAATTCCCACTTCAATATGAAAATTTGAAGATCCATGTTTAATGAAAATTCAAAACTTTGACCTCATTTACTTGATGTTTTAGATATCTATTTCCCATGAAATTTGAACCTAATCACGGAATATAAAATATTAGTTGTATTAGAATATATTTCACTTTTGTAAAAACAAAATCACTAGGTAAACCAAGAAAATGAACACTCAAATTGATATAGGTGGTGTCGATGGTCACCCACCTATTCAATTGGATCACATACATATGTCATCTTGGTAGTTTTTTACTAGCTTTTTGGGTCCCCAAACTTAGGGCCGTTTGGGGCTCTAAACAACGTTTTTTGGTCCCGCCATAGTCACACTACAAATAGAGTTGGAGTGTGATGACATAATGTTTATTCCTCATATATACATTTCCAACAGGATATCGTGTGCCTAAAACAAACATCATATATGCAAAAGTTACGACCACAGGGACTTGATGTATAACTTACCCCAAGCGGGGCCATAGCGACTTTTGGTGCTTCATCTCCGGGGTTAGGTTTTTGGATGTTTAGGGTTTTTGACATTCATTTTTGATGTAAAAAGGCCTTTGGAGCCTCATTGTGCTCATATTCTTCTGAATTAAGCGTGGCTAGTCACATCTCTTCTGATAGATAAGTTGCCACTATTCTAGAAAGCTTGTTTCAGTATGAATTTCACATTTTCATAATATTTCTTATTTAATAGAAGTCCAAGGTTTTACTATATCTCTATTATTTATCATTTTGTGTCTCTATGTTAATATTGTATATCTGTGTTTTCATTTTTATTTTGGAGTTCATAAATTACATTGCTCAGGTGGTAACATATGGTAATTACATCATATGCGTTTTTTCAGTGCATGTTTCTGATGAGGTTAGGGTATAGAGTTGGGTCTCAAGCTTGTTTCTCTTGAGGACAAGTGCTCTAGCATGCCAAAAAGAAACCTTCCATGGATGGAAAAATAAATGAGAGGCGGGACAAGAGATCCTTTCAAAATGTTTCGAGGATACATTGAATGACATAGGAATGGGATGATGGACAATTTTTTCACAAATCCAGCCGATGGTTCTGGCGACAAATTGATGCATATACCTCAGAGAAGGTGCCATCCCTTCAAGGAATGTACAAATGAATTTTTATATTCATATTTGAAGGTCAAATATGTCTGGGATGTCATAGATAAATGGTTAAACCTTCTAGAAGGGTATTTTTCTATCCACAGCTTTTTTAGATAGAAAAGATTACACTTGTAATCCTTAAAGGCCGTCCCATGTCAAATATTGGTGGGAGACTTTTGCGAGAAAAAGTAAACATAGGGATCTACAATATTTGTAGTTGCACCCACTTGGGGTTCCTTCAAAGGATGATATTAATGAACAATACTACCCTATTGGAAGTTATGGCAGCTTGTATACAAGATGGACCACAATGCGGTGGGAAAGGGACCAAACAATGCCGAGGAGTGCACTAATATATTCCATACCTTATGCACAAAGATGGATATTAAAGACTCTAAGTGAAATCTGGTGCTCAAATTACCATGGTGGTATGCATAGATACATCCAGGACAAAATGGGTTTTGGACATTTCTTCCTTGAGCACAACCTATCGATATGCTTTGTCAAAATCGGTGATCTTAAACATAAGATGTGGTAGTTTGAGTGCATGAACCCTCCCACGGCCAGTAGGGAAAGACCGGCCCAACCCATGAAAAGGGAAGAGCAAGGATGGGAAGACTCAGGACAAATAGTCCAACTTGTAAACCAAAAAGGACATTGAAGACAAAGAAAGAAGTGATGATGTGAATTCCATAAAGTCCCAGAATATCACTCAAAGAAATCATTGGTGAAGTAGGGTGAAGCCTCTGAATAAGATGAAGGATCTGACTCTAATTCAAAGCTAGAAAAATGGAGATGGATCTTTGATGAAAAACCTAGTGCCACCATTTCTATTACCACCAAGGTCCATCCCAACGAACCTAATGAACCCGGAGGAAGGTGAGCGACTCTTTCATTCACATATGTGTGGGTGAAGGATAATCCTCCCACTTCATCATTGATAAGCGGTATGAAGAATCTCATCTCAATAAAAGGTCATCAAGAGGTTGGATTTTCCGACATCACCACACTCACAACTATACACCATCAAATGGATTCACCATGGAGGCGATCTGTGTCATCCAATAGTGTCCTTTGGCCTCTGACATCAATCCTTCAAAGATTAAGGGTATTGTGATGTATTTACTGAACCCTGTGATTTTATTTTGGAAAACATATTTATGGAAACTTCATGTTGTATATGAGTCTAGGCCTAAATGGTATTATTATTACTTTGGAAAGGAACTTATACAAGATACTAGAGTTAGTCCCATCTCTGACTATTTCCTTGATCTCTGCCCAATGATACCAAGAGGTCATCTCGGTGGGAAGTTTGTATTCTTAAGTGATTCCCTTTCCAGTGGAGTGGAAGGTTGCAACCACATCCATGGCCTCGGTGACATGTCTCTCCATGCAACAAAGGTAAGTGGATAAGGTCATGGAAGAATATAAATAAATATTCTCCTCCTCACTATGGGTGCCAACTGCATTGTCGGTCAAGCATGGTCGATCCTGATCCCAACCTGCGCTACCTAATCCAACTAGTCTGTCCTTCACTCTCTATCATAAAATGAGAATCAGCCCGGGATCTAAGAGTTTCTCGAAAAGGGGCACATCCTCCAAATCTCATCACCTTGTGGAAGTCCAAATGTGCTGGTGCAGAAGAAATCTGGGACCTGGATTATACGTGCCATAAATAGAAATGTAATTAGAGACGGTAGGTCCCGAAATTAGGCGGGTCTCATTTAAGCTCAAGGGGCCAAACTGCAAGTAAGATTGATATTAAGTCTGGTTACCACCAGGTCCGAATAGAGAAGATTGATGTATAGAGACTACCTTCAAGTCCAAAGAGGAATTATTTTTTTGAATGGTTGGTCATGCCCTTTGGATTGAAAAATGCTTTAAAACAATTTCATGAGGATAATGGATGATATATTGAGGCCTTTCACCAATTATTTTGTAGTGTTGTATCTAGATGGCATCCTCATGTACATGAATAATTGTGTGGAACACTTGCAACAAATTCAATAGGTTATGCACACCCAGCGACAACACAAACTATATGCAAAACCTGTTGAATATGCAAATTTGGAAAAATGATCTTCTTGCATGAACATGGTTCAATACCTAGGCTACATTGTTGATGAGCATGAGGTACATATCAATCCAACCAAATTTCAGATCATTCCTTATTTGGGCCGATACGACCAAACTCATTGAGATTCAAAGCTTCTCAGGCCTTGCCAATTTCTATCCTTGAGGTTCATGTTGGGATTCTCCCACATTGCATGGACCCTTATCCAAAGTGATGAGGGAGGTGGAAATGAGAAATTCATGTGGGGCAGGTCACAACAAAAAACATTCTATGATTTGAATCAACTCTTGTGCACAAGCCGGTGCTCTCATTACACGACCTACAACAACCATTTGAGATTGAGATAGATGCTTGAAACTCTGCTATAGATGCCGTTCTCACTCATCATGAAAATCGCAGCCCATGCGGTGAGACATCATATATTGTCTGTGAGTACCCACTACGAAAAAAATGTACTCCATTATACGAGCGCCACCAGTGGATGCATTATATTCTTAGGAAGGAGAAAATCATCCACAAAGATCATAAGTCTACCCTTGATTCATGCAAAGCACAAGGTAATTTATAGAGATGTCCACCACCAGAAATTGGTCTACATAGTGCGGTATTTTCATATCCAAATCAAGCATAAGATTAGGAGCACCCGATCAAAGTTGATTGCCTCAAGTGACCTCGGAGTTTTCATACTAACCATGATTGCTACACTCGAACGAAACAGAGACCCTCCTGAGGATGGCCCCAACTCTATGAGAGATCGACTTCACCAATGCACGGATGTTGGGTGCAACATAGATGTCACTAATTTTCATCTACAGAATGGGTTGTTAAGCATGCATCTAGTCCATCTCTATGTTCCATCAACTGAGAAAATGAAGCTAATTTGGGAATCTCACTATAGTTAGGTAGCATGACACTTCGGTGTAGAGAAGACAATGGAAGTGATGCAACAACATTTCTATTGGCCAAAACTCCGATAGGATGTTAGAAAGTATATAAGGTCATGCATGTACAGTAATCATTTTCAAGCTGACCATTAGGAAACAAGCATGTACCCTCACCTACTCTGGCCGGGGCCAAGGGAATCCATATCAATGGAATACATAGATCAACTTCCTTCAAAAGCGGGGGAAATGACTATGTTTTTCCGTGGATCTTGATCGATTTTTGAAGGTGGTGATTATGGTCTCCTATAAGAAGATCATCACAATAGAGGCCACTTCTGGCTCTTCTTTGAACGGGTGTGGGTACATTTTTTGGATACCACACACCATCATCTCCGTTCGGGACAACCATTTCCCTCGACACATTACATTCGAGCCTCTAGTCATAGCTAGATTCCAAACTCACCAAATCCATGTCCTTCCCACTTGATGGATGGATTAAACCGAGTTGTCAACATGAATGATCTGAAATTTGGTTGGATTGATATGTACCTCTGCTCATCAACAATGTAGCCCTAGGTACTGGCCCCACATGAATTTTTCATTTCCACCTCCCCTCATCACTTGGATAAGGGTCCATGCAATGTGGGAGAATCCCAACATGAACCTGCGATAGAAATTGGCAAGGCCTAAGAAGCTTTGAATCTCAATGAGTTTGGTCAGGGCTGTCCAGTCATGAATGATCTGAAATTTGGTTGGATTGATATGTACCTCATGCTCATCAACAATGTAGCCTAGGTATTGGACCATGTTCATGCAAGAAGATCATTTTTCCAAATTTGCATATAGCTCATGTTGCCACAGAGTGTGCAGAACCTATTGAATTTGTTGCAAGTGTTCCGCACAATTCTCGTTGAAGATGAGGATGTCATAAAAATACACTACCACAAAATAATTGGTGAAAGGCCTCAATATATCATCCATTATCCTCATGAAATTGTTTGGGGCATTTTTCAATCCAAAGGGCATGACCAACCATTCAAAAATACCTTCTTTGGACTTGAAGGTAGTCTTCTATACATCAATCTTCTCTATTCGGACCTGGTGGTAGTTGTACTTCATATCAATCTTACTAAAGTATTTGGCCCCCTTGAGCTAGTCAAGGAGATCGTCAATTCTGGGAATCGGGTACCGGTTCCTGACTATGATTTTATTTATGGCACGATAATTCTAGGACCCGTATTTCTTTTGCACAAGCACA
>SNQJ01S0141366.1:7989-24865 GCA_010110895.2 Picea sitchensis
TCGTCAATATCTTTAATATGCATTCTGAGACCTTTTTCAAGCCAAAGTGGGTAATAGAAAGCCTTGTTGCTAGAAAATATAGAATTCAAGTGGGCAACTTCATGGTGTGCTCACCTGAAAAACTTCAATCCATCACCATTTTCCTCTTATAGAAAGTGTGATTCCCATTGATTGTCTCAACCTATTTCACAGCTTTTCGGGACCAGTTGGTCCTTTAGACGTGAGGTTGGTTTTTGTGTTTTGAACAGAATGTAGATCTTTGCTTAGTTGGGTACTATTGTCATTTCGTAGGTTCTTTGCATATGTTTATCAAGTTTTGGAACATGGAGTTTCAAGAAGTTTAATATAACTTAAGCAGTTGACATAAGATCTCGGTAGAAATGAGCTTATACAGATATAATTAGATCTTATGCAGATATACTTATATCGCTACAGTACAGTGAGAGTAAATAAGTGATTAAAATTTTGTTTTTTTATTGTAATCAAAATTGTTTTCAAGATGAACATACCTCTAACTTTCATAAGTGATTAATATTTTATAATTTTTTTATTGTAATTAAAATTATTTTCAAGATAAACATACTTCTAACTTTAATAAGATCCTCAAAAATAGAGTAATCAATGTGTGCAACATAGCACCTTTTTCACCATAACTTTCCATTATACAAAGGTGCTAGAGATGCCTATTTCCATGTGGTAAGGCTTCTTGTGTGGAGATAGGGATAGGTGTGTTCCTTAGTCTTTTAAGTTTTTTTCCTTATTAGTTTTCCCAGTTTTTCAACTAGGGGATGATGAAGCTTATTCCAAATACTGTAACTAGGGATTCCATTGGTGGTTAGTGGCCTATAAATTTGCTCATAGTTGCTGATAAAATTATGACTAAGGCTCTTGCATTGTGAATTCACCTGAATTCACTCAGTGGAAAAGTATGTAGTTGGATAAAAGTAGGTAGGATTTGTTTAAGGGAGTTTCATTCTTGATATTATGGTCTCTGAACGGGAGGTTATGGAGTGAGCAAGGAAGATTGGAAATGGAATTTGATCTTAAAATTTTCCTTTGTCAAAGTTTATGATCTAGTTGATTGGTACACCATTTATTTTTGAGAAGTTGATTTGTTTAAGATTTGGTCCTTAATATGTTGTAATGCTTAATACTCTATTCATTAATTATTCAAATAGATTTTTTGGGTTGTTTGTGTGGCCTTTCCACACATACTCTAGTCACATTCATGGTATTCTTCTTTTAGATGGTTTTGAGATGGTAAACATTAAATTTTCATATGGCTCTCTTCTCCGAGTCAAAGATGATAATACATCTATGTTATGACCCAAAGGAGGAATATATAGGGTTTAATGTATATGATATGATCCCAAGGGGGGCATGGGGCTTAAAGAATAGGAGAACCTCCTCTACATAACCAAATAAATTTATACATCACAATTCTCATGTCTCCAATAATGAATATATGATCTCTATATATACTTATTCACACCTATACATGAGTCCATTTTACTATTAATTCTACCCTATTACATATAAGATCGAGCACTTGCTTGTGGAGAAACATTTTTTTGCTCATAAAAATAACTTTTGGTCAATAGTTTTGAATACCCCCAGATTCCATTCTAATTACTTGGTCTTACATTTGACATTGGGTTATTGCATGATATTTGGGGATTCCCTTGGAATTTTTTTTTCACCCATTTCCATGTGGGATTGGTGTTTGTAGAACTTGTAAAGTAAGCTTCATATATAGCATCATATGGACCTTCCCTGTGTAGGTAGGTTGAATATTGTTGGCCATATTTTTTAGGCATCTCATGTTTATTATGTGTCATATGTGTTTCCTATTAGGAATCAATTTCAACAACTTGAGAATATTTTGAAAACTTATCTATGTTCCAAGTATGGTGGAGATAGAGGGTTGCGCTTGGTGCCATGGGATTTTTTCATGATGCCCAAGGACAAGTAGGATTTTTTCATGATTCCCAAGGACAATGGGGGTCCTGGATTGGTTGATGCCAAGAGGGTGGTGTGATGTCTTGAGGGTTCATATCCTTGGTTGACCTTATTTCAGCACCGCACAAGATTCAAGTAGAGTTTGAGGGACTTCTAGATTGTATGATATCATATTTTATTTCAACCTCTTTGAGGTGTCTATATCCCTCATCTTTCAGAGCATCTAGGTTGCCTATAAGGTACCTAGAAGGTGGTTTCTTATTTGGCTCATTGACAGTGGGAGAAAATAGAGCTAGTTGGGATTTCGCTGTCCATTTTTTTTAGAGTTCAAGGGTTTTGGATTTATGTGTGGCACAACTACCTTGGTTTTTGTCTCATATATTGAGTAGGAGGGAAATATTTATTTGGGGTGATTTGTGGGATTTGATCATTCATTATTAGAAGGGTTGGCATTCTTTTTCACATGGCTATGGTCTCCTTTCTTTGGACTACAAGGGATTATCCCCAAGGTTGAGTTTTATATATTGAACATTGGAATGCCTTTTCCCTTTTGGAGAGTTTGGAGTTGTTGTTTTTCTGAGCCGAGCTTCAATAGTATGACTTGTTCCATGTATTTTATACTTCATTAGATTCATCCACTATCGTGAGTCCTAAATGTTATACTAACTTAATATCTATGGATTCGAAGAATAATAGATGGATTCGTCCCTTGCATAATGTTTGGTCATATTGACTTTCTTATAAGTTCATTTTTTCATGGCTAGTGATTTATTAGGGGGTTTTGTCCAAGGACATCCAAGGATAGGATATCCAAGAGTAGACTTGATAATGGCCTCTATCTTGTCCATCAATGATAATAGTGAAAAACATCTTTTGGGAGTGTCAATGTGTCTAGTAGTTATCAAGGTTTCTTTAAGATGAATGCTCTAAAGTGCTTTAGGGAAATGTTATTTGATGATTGTTTCACTCAGATTTTCCATATTTTTGTGAGAATCATAATATTATTTATATTGTGAAAGATTAGGTGTAAAGTGATTTTTATCATGAAATTAGATCATTGTGTTCCTTTTATTTTATTTAATAGTACTAAGTTCAATACTCCTTTTTTGAGAAAGAAAATATAATCTCATCTACATATACCCTTCTCTTATTTTTTTTAGATTTATTGTAAATATAAAAAAGTATTTAAAAATTCATGTATTGGCTCTAATCTCAACTATTCATATATATAAGAAAATTTATCTATAATAAGCTAGACCGACTGGATCTGATCTCAACCATTAATATTAGAGATCTCATATACAAAAGAAAAATTAAATCTATAATAACTAAACTGAATGCATCGAATTTAGAGATCTCGATTAAAGAGAGCATTCAACGATAAATTTCCTTCTTAATCGGTGAGGTAGTTTGTAACTTTGTTATAGTATCTTCTTTTTATTTGAGTGCGCTGCCGACTAGATCTTCTTTAAGGTTGTGCTATCAATTATTTTCTTGTCCGATTGGCAGTTTTTTAAGTACACATAGCATGCGTTAACTTCTGGTTAACAAAATTGTTTTCATTTTTACTGATGCCTTAATAATCAAATATATTGAAGGTAGTTTGTCTAGAATTAAAATATTCGAAGTTGTTTACACAAAATTATCAACTTAATTTAATTTAAGGAGACTTACCAGATTTTCACGTTAAGTGCGATAGTTGCATCCTTTCATATGGAGAAATAAACCACCTGTTATA
Organism: Picea sitchensis; assembly: GCA_010110895.2. Taxonomy (NCBI): domain Eukaryota; kingdom Viridiplantae; phylum Streptophyta; class Pinopsida; order Pinales; family Pinaceae; genus Picea; species Picea sitchensis. The sequence goes on from SNQJ01S0141366.1 coordinate 11,687, forward strand.
TAGCCTGAGTGGTTCTAATGGTTAAGAACATGTGTTTCCGCTTAAGAGGTCACAGGTTCAAATCCAGAAGTAGTTTAGTGCCGGCCAATTATTCTATATAAGAACAAATTCTCACGATCTCATACTGAAGTTGGGCGTACTTATAGAGCACCTATCTGCATAAGAATCGAACATGTGTAGCATCTATCAGAGTAATAATGACATAATATAAATGAAAAAACACTTATATTATCAATCACCTCACCTAAGACCACTTATATTATCAATCACCTCACCTAAGACCGAGATCCGTGACCGAAAGCTCAGCCAGACCCCTTGGGTAGAGAGGGTCTACTCAGAATCATTAATGTAATGTATAAATTAAAGTATTAATGAATTACATTAATGTATAGTGTAATTCATTAATTAATATATTATATTAATTAATTAATACATTAAAACATTAATAAAATATTAATACACTAATATAATAATATATTAATAATACATTATTACAATACTCTTTTAATATATTAGTTAGTTAATTAATATATTAATAAAATATTAATAATTAATATATTAATTTCCATATATTAACAAAAGCAAAGCTGCCCATAACTATTATTATAAGATAGTTGTTTATAAATTATATGTCGTCTTACGGATCCCAATATAACAATGTCGTTTCAAGCCACCAGACAATATTAATGAAACCACGTGGCATATTAATGATAATCAATATGAGCCAGGTCCCACAGCTGTGCCATTTATCTAGAACTGTAGAATTAAATAAATTTGTTATTAATGTTTAACCTTGAATGACGTGAAGCCCACACAGGCTCTGCCATTTACCTAGAATTGCAGAATTGAATAAATTTGTTATTAATGTTTAACCTTGAATGATGTGAAACTCACAATTAAGGCTTTCAAGTTATTAACCAATCAAGTATTAGAAAAACAATTTTTTAAAATCAACTCAAAGCAAAAGTATTAATAGATTAATAAAGTAATAATATCTTAATATATGGATATGATAATACATTAATCATCTATTAATTAATGTATTAATAGATAAATACATTAATTTTTTAAAATATTAATGTATTAATAGATAAATACATTAATTTTTTAAAATATTAATGTATTAATTAATTAATATACTAATATGTTAATAAAGTATTAATACACTAATGAAGTAATAATAAAATAATAGATTGTTAAAGTATTAATACATTAATAAAACATTAACACATTAGAAACGTTTTAAATATTCATATTACAATAATACATTAAAGTAATAAAGTATTAATATTACATTAATAAAGTAAAATTACATTACTAATACATTATTACATAAATACTATGACCATAATAATGGTTGACTATGGTTGATCATGGTATACAATGGTTGTCTATGACCAACACCATGCTTAAATGTGGTTGATCTTGGCTCACCATGACCATGGTTAAATATGGTTCACCATGACAATGACCATGACCATGGCTAACTTTGTTAGACCTTTGTTGACTTTGGTTTACTATGGTTAACCATGCCTCAGCATGATCATGGTTGATGTTGGTTGACCTTGATCGTGGTTGACTATGGTTGACCATGGTTTATAGTTGTTTTCCATGACAATGATCATGACCACGGTTAATTTTGCTAGACATTTCTTGACTTTGGTTTACTATGGTTGACTACGATTGACCTTGGTTGATCATGACATTCACTATGGTTGACCCTTGTTCACCAAGATCACGGTTAAGTATTGTTGGCCACGATTGACATTTTTTTTTCCATATTTGACCTTGCTTGGTGATGACCATGGTTGACCATGACTATGGTTAACATTGACCATGGTTTACCTTTACCATGATTATGGTTGACCATGACCTTAACTATTGTTGACAATAATTGACCATGACCATGCATGAACAGTATTAGTAGATTTCTGAATTAAAATATGAATATAAATAATAATGAAATGTTTACAAAATGGTTGACCATGGATGACCACGTTGACCACAACCATGGTTTATTGTGATAGACTATGGTTGAGCATGAGTATGGTTGACTATGGTAGATCATGAATCCATGGTTGACTATGCTTAACCATGGCCATGGCTTCTTATGGTTGACCATGAACATGGCTAACTTTGGCATACATTGGTTCACTTTGGTTTACAATGGTTGACCATGGTTGACCATTGTTAAATATGGTTGACCATGACCATAGTTAGTTATGGTTGACTTGGTTAACCATGACCATGCTTAATAGTGGTTGACCTTTGTTTACCATGACCATGTGGTTAATTATGGTTGACGATAACTATGGTTAACTTTCAAATACCTCGGTTGACTATTGTTTATTATCGTTGAATATGGTTGAGCATGATCATGACCATGGTTCAATGTGTTTGACATTGACCATGGTTGATCACGTTGACAATGGTTGATAGTTGTTGTCCATGACAATGACGATGACCATGGTTAACTTTGGTAGACCTTGGTTGACTTTGGTTTACTATGGTTGGCTATGGGGTAAAATCATGAAGGTGGGTAACACTTTTGTGAGAACCAGGTCTCCAAAATTCCTAGAGACATTTTTTTGGCTGAACTAACACTTCTTTCGACCGAAATTTTTATTTTTCAGTCAAAAAATGTTTTGTTTGAACCTTTGGACATCAAATTGAACGGTATCATGACAATGCCCTTGATTTTCGTGTACAATATTAATCGAACGAATTTTTTTCATCCGGTAACATCTTTTCGGCTGAAAGATTCGTTCGAACGAAAACTTACTAGCCGAACCGATTTTTTCATTCAGTAACATCTTTTCGGCTGAAGGATTGTTCGACTGAAACATCTTTTGGTCGAAAGGTTTTTTCATTCGAAAAAAACTTTCGGTTGAAAAATGTTTTATATATCTCCCTCACATCGGTGAGTCCATCCTTTTCGAGTTGCTGATAGTCTAGTGCATGATTCTGATGTTGTTGGTCGTTGTTGGTCGCGGTTGGTCGTTGTTGATCGTAGTTGCTAAGAGTCTGGTGGAGGAGTCTGTAATTTCGAAGTAGGTATGTTTTTGTTTTATAAATTAGTGTAATTAGCATGTTTTATAAATTAACCTGTTTTTATAAATTATCCTTTTAAATTAGAGTAATTATCTTTTTAAATTAGGTAATTAGCCTGCTAAATTAGAGTAATTAAGCGTAATTCACTGTGCTTAATTCACTTTTCTTAATTCACTGTGCTTAGTTCATTGTTCTTTTTTAGCACAGTGAATTAAAAGAAAAGTGAAATAAGCACTCTGAATTCCTATACCTAATAAGAATAAGGAATCCTCTTTTGACTCTTTTTACTTAAAATAAAAAAAGAGTAATTAATCTTACTATTTACTCGACTGACTAATCTAAACTTCTACTATCTCCTAAAGAAAAATCCTATTGTTCATACTTTTACAACAAGACGGTGAATTAAGCACAGTGAATTCACTGTGATTTTAATTCGTTGTTCTTAAAAATCACAGTGAAACTTTCGAGGAAATGCTCCCAATTCACTAAGCTAAGTATGGTCGGAAACCAAACATGTCTTCGAGCACTATTGACGCCTTAACTTAACACAATAGACAAACTCTTTATGTTATGACCCGCCACTAGACTCTATATGCAACATGGGAAGGGTATTAGAGAAAACCTTCTGCCTCACTCAATAGTCCCCCCAACCTATAATTCTCTTGACTTGCCCCATCAAAGTATCCCTAGGCATATGTTTTTTCAATATTTGGACTAGGAACCACTCTTGGAGGCTTTTTCATACTTGGTTTCCACACTCCCTCATAAGCATACTTGATTTGAGAAAAAAACTTGAATGGACACACATTTCTTTATTTTGAAAGATCATATCATTCCTAGATAGCCAAAGAGCCCAAAGGACTATACAAGGAAGAGCTTTATTAGCCTAGACAGATTTTGTCTTAAACTAGATATCTAGACAATCCACTACAGTATATCCCTGCCATTTACCATTTCCACCTGTTAATTTAAGAGCTTCCTCCCATATTTATTTTGTAAAAGGACATGTTATCATCAAGTGAGGTAAGGTCTCATCATTACTTTTGCAGAAGATGCATCTTCATGTGCCGTGCCATGCTCTCTTTTTACAATTACCTCAAGTCAATATTTTGTTTGCAAGAACTAGCCAAAGGATAATCTTTTGTTTTATAGGGGATTTTATTTTCCATACAAACTTCCCCCACCACTTCCGATCATTTTCCTCCTCTACCCGAAACATTGCTTTATATCCTAAGTGTGTTGTGTATCTTCCTAATGAGTTGTTTTTAGACCAAACAATTTAATCCTCTTCCTCTCTTAATATGGTTGTGATGCAGACCACCCTCTTTCTTTTGGGGTTGCGCGACCTCCCGGTCTAGGATCTCTCAAATCAAGGAGTCGAATTGACTCAAAGGGCCTTTGATAGACCCCAAATCAATTTACACAGGTCCCCTTTTCTCCAAAGTCCAGGTTCTGCCAAACCCACATGCTCTTTCCTGGCCCCTTTGAAGAAATTGAACAACATGTGCTAGTTCTCTTTTGCTAGGCCCCTCTTTCTTCACTTGACCTCGGGATGTGACTTGGGGCTTACTCAAAGGGAGCTTTGGAGCTTCGGGCTCCAGGTATTCTTACCTCATGCTACGACCACTTCTTCTGGAGGAATAATCCTTTGAAACCACAGAAATAAGATCAACAATCCTTGTTCCTCACTAAGATCTACAACTCAGTCTCTTCCTTCGAAAATTCAGGCTTTGGTCAAATCCGCATACACACTCCACAAAACTTTCGGAGTGCCTTTCTAACAAAGTGAACCTCCGTCCTCCACGTGTCCCCTTGCAAATCAATTGTCCACGCTCTCACTTACGATCAACTACCCACTACAACTTTGGGCCCCGACGCTTTGGGAAATTCCAAAATAACCACCACGCAAATCCTCCGGAGTGACAAACCTCTGAAGTAGGCGATCTACTTACACCCGTCCATTTTCGATGGATGACTTGGATGGAATTCGGCCTTCGAGATTTGTCACTCCACCCAATTCCACTTTCCTCTAGGGTGTACAACCTCCAAAGTGAGGGATCCTCTGACACCTGTCCCCCTGATCCAACAGTTCATATGAACTCCGGTGCTCTGGCCTTTGGGAGTTCTTTCTCCAACCAACTCACTTTTCTTCCGTAGTGACTTTCCTCTGAAGTGGCAGAACTTCCTCCACATGTTCTCCTTCCTGGATGACTGGGATGACTTCGGGACTCTGGCCTTTGGTAATCCTCATGGACTTTACACTCTAATTTATCCGAAGTGCTCCTACGTCGGAGTGCAGGATCTGGTGACATCTGTCCCCGCAGGATCAACGACCTAGATATGCTTCGGCTCTCGATGAATTCGAGAGTTCTTCCACCTTCTGCACCCCCTTTCTTCTAGAGTACTTACCTTTGGGACGACGCAATTTGACTCCACACGCCTCCTGACGATCAACGACCATGATCTATTTCTCAACTTCCAGCTTCGGGATTTTTACACACTCCACACAAGATTTCCTCTGAAGTACTCTTTTTCTGAAGTATGCGGTTCTCCACCACGTACCCTTCCGGATCCAATGGTCCAGATTTACTTCGCCACTTCGGGACTTCAGCAAAATTTTTTTTTGCTCCACGCAAATATCCCAGAGCTTTATCTCCCACACTCTCTAATCTTTTACCACTTGTCTCTCTAGACGATGAACACTCTCGATCCACTTCGGGACTTTAGGACTTCGATGAGTCCACTCTCCTGTGCAATTTCAAAGGTTTTAAGTCTCTTGCACTTACCTAGATCCAACGGTTGTTCGTCCTCCACGCTTAAATCCGATGGCAGGGATCTGTCTTTCTCATGTGCACGCTCCTTCTAGTGTCTAGACGTAGATCTAACGGTCCAGATCCCTCCTTGCAGATGATTTGACAGTTGTTGTCTCTTTCCCTCCCGCGCTTCTTCTTCTTTCTTTCGAATTGGAAGAATTTGTAAGTATTCAAAGATTTCATCCTTTGAGCCTTCTCCTGCGAGCCTGACTACTTGGGTCTTGTGTGCGCTTTTCCTCCTGAGATTTTGTCAATGAAATTTGACCTCTCCCTGGCGCACACTTTCCTTTCACTATGAAAACTTACACTATTTTTCCCGAGCCTTGCAATTGCTCGGGTTTCTAAGGGACTCGACCCTTCTTCTCCCTCAAAGGACTTTCTGGTGCCCTCCTGGAAACTCAATGCTCTTCCTCCTGAGATTTGAAACTTGAAACAAGTTCACCTATGTGCACTCCTTGCACTCGACTGGGCCTTCGAAAGACTGTCTTTCAACACTTTTTCTAAGTGTTGGCCTGGTGCACTCCTTGCACAAGTATTCCTTCTTAATCCTGACCTCTTTCAGGTCAATTAACACACTCCTTAAGTTCGTTCAATGCACACTTGCAGAGATCTTCCCCAGAGTGTTCAACAATTCTGAGGTATTTTCTCCTTCAATAGATATCCAGAGTGTTCAGTAATTTCAGGGTGTCCTCCCTGACACTCTTCTTACATAAGTCCAAATAGAGTTCCCTTGTGCACTTCTTGCACCCACTCAATTCCCTCCTGGCAGAGATTACAGTGTTTTTGAGAAACTCTGGCTACGCTTAATCCGACACAGAATTTCCTGTTTAGTAACCCTGAGGCTCCTCTCTGACATTATGAATGTTCTGGTGTGTCCTCCTGGCACGTTCTCTTCTGAATTCAAAGCATAATTCATATACACACTCCTTGTGCTGGCTACAAAGTTTCCTTACACAAATCTAGCTATTATTGACGTTACAGGAATAGTCTATTATTGACGTTACACCTTTGAGTATGACCCGCTTGTTTATTTTCGAGCGCTGCGAGCCCTACGGTATATAGGTTCATTGTCCCCAACGACAGTGCACCAAACTGAAACCCACACTGACAATCTATTTGTATACAGTGAAACATTGTAGGGGCCATTAGTGCATGCAAGCAAAACATGTTCTTACCATTTAGCTCTAAAGGTAATTATTCAACCTTATAGTCATGTTATAAGGAGAGTTACTGCGAGTAGCTGAATCGTCAAAAGGAGAGTTACATGAGTTTGCCCAAATTTTTATTTAGAGACAAATCAATCGTATAAGCTACTTAGCCAAGAGGTGAGCAATATCTTAATATTCTCCCAAAACATAAATCCAAAAAGAAAATATTTTAAGTTGTTCACACAAAATTATCACCTTAACTTAAGGAGACTTACCAGATTATCACGTTAACTTCGATAGTTGCATCCTTTAATCTGGAGAAACAAACCGCCTGTTATATATCACACTTTGACGGTGCCTTGCTTTTAAATTCTCAACTTTAATAAATAAATTGAATTGCATAGGATTGGAACATCCTCCACTGCATTTAGTTTAGTGCCGGCCAATTATTCTATCTTGGCTGTATTAGGGTTGACTATTTAATTGCTTGTTTAAGTGAACTTATTAACTTAGTGCCTAAAAACAAATCTGCAAAACAGAAACGAATTGCAGGACAGAGAAGAATGAAGAACAAATCTGCACTGACAGGAAACGAATTTAACAGGACGCAGAAACAGCAAAACGAATTTAACATGACAGAAAGGAATTGCATAAAACACCACGCACAGATCTTGTTATTGAATTCATATATAAAGGAATTTACATGCAACGAATGCTTCGTAAATAACGAAGCAACTCACAGTCTAACTGTTGATGAAAACAAAGAGCAAGCGCCATGGGTTAACTAAAAATCCGCCTTGAAATCGCGGAGCAAATCATGGAGAAAATTGTGGAGAAAATCGTGGAGCAAATTGCTCTCAACTTATTCGTCTAACTTTTTACCCGCAAGTTGGAGAGCGACAATCATCTAACCTAACAACATTCAACTTAGATCTGAGTGATACAAATGTTTATGTGCCTAAAGGCTTTGTGAAGATATCAGTTTGTTGATTTGCTGATTTACAAAATTTTACGGTGATTACATCTTCATTTACCAATTCTCGGATAAAATGATACAGGATATCAATGTGCTTGCTCTTTTGTTGAAGACTTGATTCTTGGACAATGTAATTACAGAGTTGTTGTCACAATATATTGGAGTTGGCTCCAATTTCTTTGGTGATAAGTCACTCATTGTTAACCTTCTTAGCCAAGCGACTTGACATCTTTGCGGAAGTTGTATTTTAACGTATTAGGCCTCTACTTGACAATGTAATGGCCCCATGAGCATTTTCTTGATGCCAAGAAATCAGACTTGATCCATATTTGAATGCATAGCCGGAAGAATTCTTTCCACGTCATCCAATGCTTCAGAGCAAAATCAGCGTCGATAAAGCCAACTAAAAACTTTTGATTACGAAGGATACCATAAACCATAATCAATGTTCCAGCCACATGCCGCCAAAAATTCTCTTACCAGGTTGCCAATGAGAGTCCTTGGGTGAATCAGGATGGGTATCATTAATGTAATGATCTAGTGTGGGTACAAGGAGGTGTAAGACTGCCCACTAACCTTTTATACTGAGTTTGATCAATGGACTCCTTGATCATTTTTGCTTAACATGGTGCCTAAAGCAATAGGAGTAGCTTTAGCCTTACATTCAAGCATTTTGAACCTTTTCAACAAATCGAAGCATACTTTGGTACGACTAATGAAAGCATACTACTAAGCGGCTTGCGCTGTCTGAAATACTTTATTAAATCGAGATCGATCATCTCAAATTCTTTTTCCATGACAAATTTGAATTCATCAATTTCCAAATTGCCGGTGTAAATCATATCATCTACATATAAGCAAATAATTAACATCTTACCATGTTGATCAGTCTTGATGTATAAGGTTGGCTCATTTTGCTTCTGATGAAGCCATTTTTGATGAGGTATGCATCAATCATTTGTACCATGATCGAGGAGGTTGCTTTAAGCCATACAATGCTTTCTTCGACTTATACACCATCTGTTCTCTACCAATGATCTCATAACATGGAGGTTGATCAACATATACCTCTTCATTGAGGATGCCATTTAGAAAAGCTGACTTCCATTTGATAGATAGGCCATCTATTCTCTGCTGCAACATCCAATATTGCTCGTACTGTATCAAGTTTGGCTACAGTGGCATATGTTTCCCCATAGTCAATTCCATGCTGCGCACATACCCTTTTGCAACTAATCGGCCTTGTGCTTACGAAATTCTCCTTTTTTCATTGAACTTGGATCTGTATACCCATTTTACACCTATGCTTTTCTTTCCTTGAGGGAGATCAACAAGATCCCAAATGTCATTTTCTCAATGACGCAATCTCTTCATCCATAACATTTATCCATACTTCTTCTTTGGCTGCTTCTTCATATGTTCTACGGTTGATATGTTATGAATGCATAAAGTGCATCAAAATCTAATGGCTGAGTATGCTCATACAAATCCCGGAGACTTCTTGTCTTTTGCCTTTTGCATGGAGGCAATGGTTTGACCTGAATCACTAGTCGGATCTTGCGTTGCTAGTCTTCTTAGCCGCGAGATCCCGGAGTACTTGTTGAAATTTGTTGTTCTTCTATCCTTGAAAGGCATCAATAATGGAACAAAGCTGCTGTGACCTTGTCATCCCAAGCTATGTCTTCTTGGAACTTGACATCTCGCTAATAATAAAATTCTCTGTGATTGGGTTAAGCGGTCATTAATAACGGTATTCAGCATTTTAATAAAAATGCATTCTCACTTTTATTATCCAACTACTTCCGAAGGTCATCAGGGGAACATGAAGTAAACAACACACCCAAAAAACAAGGAAATAAGATATATCCGGTTTCTTACCGGTCCATGCCTCAAATGGACTTTGATCTTTTAGACTCTTTGTAGGTGCACGATTCAGAATATGCGCAGAGCATGCAATAGCTTCTCCCAATATTTGTTTGGAAGATTCTTACCATTCAACATACTCCTTGCCATATTCAACGCCAGTGCGGTTTTTCAGCTCTGCGACTCCGTTCTAATGCGGAGTGTATCTGCAAGTAAACTGCCCCCGAATTCCTTGTTCTTTGCAATGCTGAGTGAATGACTTTGAGTCATACTCGCCTCCACCATCTGATCTCGGCACTTTCACATAGTGCCCACTTTTCTTTTCTGTCATGGCCTTAAATTCTTTGAACATGGAAAATGTCACCAGTTGCTTGAATAGAAGTAAACCCAAGATATTCTAGTGAAATCATCCGTGAATGTTATACATAAAAACTTCCTCCCTATATTTCGTTTGCATGGGTCCACATAGATCGTGTGAACGAGTTCTAAAGGAGATTGCTTTCTGAAGGTAGTAGCAGAAGGAAAAACTTCTCTTTGATGCTTTCCTAAAACACAGCACCACATGCCGGTGGACTTCTAATTGGGAGACCAATGACCATAGATTTTTTTTGACAGTTGACTGAGATAATCACAAGACAAATGACCATATCGTTGATGCCACAACGTTGACTCATCGGGTTTCATAACAGAGTAAGACTCAAGGGTTTTGGCATTTTGTTATGATGGGATACATGCGGTTGAAGTGCTTTGATCACGAGCTATATTTCGATTCTTTGGGAGGCTTATCATGTATGGTTCAGACAATCCCTTTAAACACTATATCATAACCATGCTGAGAGAGCCGGCCTACACTAATCAAATTATGCAGATAACGGACATAATACACCTCTCGGATGCATTTCTTTTCATTATTCTTAGAGACTACAGAAACGGTACCCATTCCTTGAACATTCACCAAACGATCATCTCCCAACTTTACTTTATTTTTTTGACAGTACTATCAAAAGAATAAAATAGGTCTTTGTTACCTGTGATATGATTGCTGCAACCGTTGTTGAGCAACCACACGTCTGAATCGGTTGGTTCTGTAGTAGCATGGCAGGGGAATTTATGGTTTCTTGCACTTTCTCTTCCTGTGCAACATGTGCGGTTCCATGCCTCGATTTGTAGGTCTTTTATAACATCCGGACTTGTAGTGTCCAAACTTCTTACAGTAATGTCACTGAATTTCTGATTTGTCAATCCATTCCTGAGTACGACCTCTGCCTCGACCTCTATCAGAGGAAGATCTTGCATGCGGTGATGCAGATGCGCATCGCGAGAAATCATTTTGTGGTTGGGATCTGCCTCGCCAGCCTCTTCCTCGTTCTCTGCTTCTTCCACCATGGCCTCGACCTTTGCTATGGTGGCTTGCGTTTGGAAAGCTGATTCCAGCGAAGTGTTCTCTCTCTCTGCAATCTCGCCCCATGTGATAAAAGAGAGCCCAACAAATGATCTATGGTAAACGTAGTCAAATCCTTAGATTCCTCGATTGCAACAACAACAACCATATTAAATTTTTCAGGATGGCTTCGCAATACCTTCTCCACGATTTTTTGATCGGGAATGTCTTTACCTTGACTTCGGATTTGATGGCCGAGGTGCTTTACACTCGTCATAAACTGGTCTACTGTCTCTGTATCTTTCATAGTCATTGTTTCAAAGTTCCGTCGCTAAGTTTGCAACTTGACGGTCTTTACTTTTTTCGGTTCCTTGATAGATATTCATGAGAGTATCCCACGATCCTTTGGCGGTGCTCTCGCCTTCAATATTCGGAAAGATGGACTCATCCACCCCTCGAAAGATAAGCCATAAGGCTTTGCATTTTTCTTGACCATACGTGGCAAGTGCGTCTCGCATCCCGATCCATTGCATCTCGATCTTCAGCTTTCGGCAAGGTAACTCCATCTTCGACAATCTCCTAAGCATTCATGACAGCTCGGAAAAACTTTCATCTTGGCTACACAAGTGCTATGATTCGACCGTTCAAAACAGGTGCTTGTAAGGAGCTTGGAGATTGCTCATGGTGGCCATTTTCTGTGCAAAAAAAAATTATATATCGGCGGAAAAAAAAAATTGCACAAAAAAGCGGTTGCAATTCTTCTGAGCTTCTTTGAAAAGCGTTTTGCATTCGGCAAAGGCTGAATGGCGGATCGCAGCGCTCTGATACCATGAAAACAGATTTGCGGAAAATAGGAAACGAATTGTAGGACAGAGAAGAATGAAGAACAAATCTGCTTGGCGGGGAAACGAATTTAACGAAGGACTGAGAAACAACAAAGCGAATTTAGCAGGGACAGAAAGGAATTTGCCAGCACGCTTAGATCTTGTTATTGAATTCATAAATAAAGGCATAAAACACCACGCACAGATCTTGTTATTGAATTCATATATAAAGGAATTTACATGCAACGAATGCTTCGTAAATAACGAAGCAACTCACAGTCTAACTGTTGATGAAAACAAGAAACCAAACGCCATGCAGTTAACTAAAAAATCACGCAGAAAATCGCGGAGCTAATCGTGGAGAAAATAACGGAGAAAATCGTGGAGCAAATTGCTCTCAACTTATTCGTCTAACAGTGCCTGCTTTGCTCCCACACCTAACAAAAAAAACCAGGCGCAGCATTTAAAAAACCAAAGAAAGGGCCAATCCTATTAAAAACACCGAACAAAATGTCACGTAAAATTGCTTAAATTGCTTAAAGAGAATCATACTATTCCTAAATAGAATAAAGCCTATTCGCTGTAATTAATTTCCTTGCACAAAATAAAGGTCAACAGGTAAGTGAGAAAACGTAACAGTTCTCTACATTATAAATCTACAACATCCCTTCTCTTCTCTCCTTTCAGAGCAAGCAATTATGTTAGCCGAATAAAGAGTTGAAATATTGTAATAAATAAGAAAATTAAAATAGCGAAAATGTTGCAAACTCAATCCTGAAGAGATTGGCAAGAATTGCCTTGATAAACCCATTTTAAACTCGGATTTATTTAGTTTTGAAAGAAAAATTATAGATATATACATCTATATATTTCAGGGAAAACTTAGCGTGTAAATTCTAATAAATCCACGTGGATTGGTGTTTCTGCTAATTTCAAGGTAATTGGTATAATAGTTATAATTAGCACAGCCACTCAAAACGGTGGCTGATTAACGCCGAAAGGCCTCGAAAAAAAACACAACCACAATTTTTCTATTAAAATGATAAAGGTTGGTTTTGATTTAAATCTCATAAAAAGAAAACCATTAATGTTTTAGGTTTTATTTAAATCCCATGAAGACAAA
>SNQJ01S0141368.1:1873-14978 GCA_010110895.2 Picea sitchensis
TTGTCTTTTGAGACACTCATATTCTTGTATTAGCATTTGTAGCATTTTAATACAAGAGGACAAGCCTAGTTTGGAAGGTTTGGTCCAGCAGATGTAGCCCAAAGGGGGTGAACTGCTTTATCATTTTGATATTGTTGTGAGTTTCTATGTTATTTGTTGCCTTTATATTGCTGTACATTGGTTTATAACACATGGTTGATCACTTAAAAGAACCTTTCCTCACATATGCACATTGCAAAGAAGAACCAAGAACTTAAACACATAAACCCTCTTGCACATTTTAAACACATGAAGCAAGGTCTTGTTAAGATTTAATTTAATGAGGTAGAGGGTGCTTGCATAGCATAACAAGTCAGCCTTCTATTTTCAGATCAAGGAAACAAAAACAGATAAGATCTATTGTGGCACAATTGTGTCTCTTGCATTCGATTTGCGAAATTACTACACATTTCTTCCTGTTAAGCATTTGGACATTTCATCACTATAGTATTCTTCATATCAGACAGTCATTTTCATAATGAAAATGGTTCGATAGATTGATGATGTACCATAGACACTGATTCCCCTTGTGGCTAGTGTGGGGGAATGGTCTAGGACACCCATTCTTCTTGGTAGTCACTTTGATTAGTGGTCAAGTAGAATGGTCTGCCTCGTCGGGCAGTCATTCTTTCGAAGTTGACAATTGTGAGCATTTTTGAGGAATTATGGTTCGTTTTGGAGGTTAGTGCAGGACAATCATTTCTGTTAGGAAATGGTCCAGACAGTCATTCCCTAGGGAAAACTCATTCTCTCCATGTTGCACTATGATTAATGTCGGAGGAATGGATCAGTAAGGTGAATGGTCTAGGTTCAGCAATCGAGGACAGGCATTCCCTAGGGTAGACTCATTCTCTCCAAGTTGCACTATGATTAGTGCCGAAGGAATGGCCCAGTTAGGTGAATGGTCTAGGCTCATAAATAAGGGATAGTTATTCTTCTCGGCTTGAGAATAATAGTCCAGATTGCCCATGGCTGATGTTTTACTTTTTGAGGGCAGATACTCTTCTAGATCTCATAGATGTGAGTGGAAGAATGGCCCATATGACTCAGTTTTTATCATGATATTGTTTTATGCAGGTTGATATCAGATGATATGATTTCTATGAATATTATATGTCTTTGGACAATAGATGAATTCTATTGTGGTGGATGTGTTCCACTGGTTGTGACTATGTGTCAATGATTAAGTAGTTGTGTGCTAGTTGGTGTGGTTATGCACCATTGGATAGTAGTTGTGTACTACCATGGATAGACACAATTATGTTCTATTGAATGACATTGTTCTAATTTCCATGTAGACTATCAATAATGTTGAAGATGATTATCAACTAGATGGATAGTTAGTATGCTAATGGACAGATATTCTCCTATCGGAAAATGGTCCAGGACATTTATTCTTCTAGGATGTATGTCTAGATTAGAAGAATAGTCCTTGTATCCCATGGCGTGGCTTCCACATTTGTTGGAATAGTTATTCTTCTAGGACATATGTCTGGATTAGAAGAATGGTTCTTTTATCACTCTATGGAGTGAGTGACTTATGCAACATCATGCCTGATTACTCAGATGGAGTATGTCTTTGAGAGATGATGAATTTGATGCTATCAGATGATACTGAGTGATGATGGTGCTCGTGATCTAATCATGAGATAACCTATATGGCTATGATGATGCTACCGGTTGAATGGTATGTTTGTTATCAATACCTCCCTCGCTAGGAGGGAGTGTTGATATTATGGTAGCTGCGGGAGGTATTAACCTCCACGTGTAACCCTGACAATAATATAATATTTTGAGAAGAAAGAAGAAACCCTAAAGCATGAATAATAACCCTAGGAGGCAGGTCATCTCAAGAGAATATTTATTATTGAGTTATTAGCCTCCAGAAGTAGATGTCGACCTAGTTAGGTCACTTGGAAGACGATAAATAAGAGGGCACTAGAGCTCATTTGTCACCTCATCTCTCACAACTGCATAAGGCCAGTGGTGCGCAAGTTTGGAGAGGAGTGACAACTACAACTGCTGCAACTGGAAAATTTTGGTTTTGGCTTGGACTTTCTCTTGGTTATGGTTGGAATTTCTTCCTAGCCTTTGGTTATTCTTCCTTGGTGTGCTAACCCTAGAGAGAGGTATGCCACCTTGATTGGCTATTTGGTTCTAGGGTTTGCTTTTGGAATTATTTTCTCTATCAAGGTTAAGGTGATCGGGGGTGGATTCGGCCTATGGTTGGGTGACAATATTGCTATATTGTCTATGGAAAAATGAGCACACATATCATCACCCTGATTGCCCTTATCACAGTCATACCTCTCATTTTTCAACAAAAATATTTTTTTTGTGGACCCAACCTCCTTCCAACACTCTTATTTAGGATTTACCCCATTGGATTCACCTCGCTACCCTGATGGTTGTGATACACTTCACCCATATGCCATTTTCTATGTGATCCCACCCTCCCCTTTTCATGTTCCCTAATCATCATGTCCCATACCCGTAACCAATACTTGGAAGCTCACTTCAATACCTTGCACTCTAATTTCACAGATACCCAACAAGAAGTACAACAGATCAATGCCAATATTCTCTCCATCAATAAAAAAATGCAGTCCTCCATCGTGGCTTTAGTCGCTACCTCAATCAAGGAACTCAAATAAGAGCTCAAAAAATACATTACTACCCATCTTGAATCTATCGCTACGATGATATGTGCTAAGCTTCATATCCCTGCACATCCTCCCTTATTTGACCCACCTTTTCATACCGAAGGTAAAACTTCCTCTCATTCCCAGAATTTTTAGCCCCATCACTTTCAGCGTTACCTACGCCTTCCACATGTGGATGTGACCAAAATTGTTGGCTCGAATCCCACTAGTTGGTTAACTCAAATGGAACATTATTTCTCTTTGTATGGCATTACGGATGAGTTGGCCAAACTCTGGTATGGTGTTCTCCATATAGATCAAGAACGTTGGCAATGGTGGCAATGGAGAAAAAATGCTTGCCAAGGGTATGTGGCTTGGACACACTTTGTGGCAGAGATTTATGAACACTTTGACACTGACACCAACCATTTAGGCCATTTGACAAAGTTGAAACAATCTGGCATAGTGGAAGACTTTATAGTTGCTTTTGAGTGACTGGCTTTTCATACAGAGGGCATGTCTGATGATTTTTTCCAAGAATGTTTTGTCAGTGGCCTCAAGGATGAGATTCGTTCTCATGTCCTCATGGCTCAGCCTCAGAGTTGGGTGGACGCTACTAAAGAGCTAAGGAAGCACAACATGTTGTCTCTTCTCAAAACTGCAAACCCTCCTTTATTCCTCACACTAAACCAATAACTCCCACTCCTCCTTCTACTCCACTCAAGATCCAGAAATTGACCAGGGCCAAAATGGTTGAACGCCAACTCAAAGGCCTTTGTTATAATTGTGATGAAAAATATTTTCCGGGACACAAGTGTAAGGAACAAAATATTTTTATGGCCATATCATAGGATGTTTTAGAAGAGGATGTTGAGGCTCCCCTTGTTTTTTTGTCACCTGAACACACAAACATAACCCCTCCCTTAGACCCTCCTAAAGTAGAACCGGTCATTTCCCTAAATGCTCTCATTGGCTTCTCTACTCCCCAAACCCTCAAGCTAATTGGTTACATCAAGCATAGGAAGGTCATCATTCTTGTTGATAGTGGAAGCACCCATAATTTTATTCATCATCGCATTGCCCAAGAAACTAATTGCTATATCCATGCAATCAATAATTTCCAAATCATGATTGCCAATGGTGGGTCCATGAAATGTGGAGGGAGTTGTAAAAATGTGTGTCTCCAAATTGGTGACTACCATCTGAAATCTCATTTGTTTTCTATCGACATGGGTGGTTGTGACATTGTGTTGGGTGCAGACTAGCTAAGGACTTTGGGTCCCATTCTCATGGATTTTAAGGAATTAACCATGTAATTCGACTAGGAGGGACAACAATATAAGTTCCAAGGCATCATCGTCGGTTCCTTAGAGATCATTAGTTCCCATCGCATTGAAAAGATGCTAAAAAAAGGTCATTTTGACATTATTTCCCAACTCCATGCCATTCAAGCCACTGAGACACCCTCTGTGTCGTATGACCTCCAATCCATCCTCTCTAAACATCAAATGGGTTTTTCCACTTCCTAGGGACTCCCTCCTTCCCATGGTGTTCATGATCATTCCATTCCCCTTGTCTTAGGAAGCCTTCCTCCCAATATCCATCCCTATCGTCACCCCTTTTCCCAAAAAAATGAATATGAGAAAATGGTTCAAGAACTGCTCAACGCAGGTGTTATCCACCCTAGTACGGTGCCCTACTCTTCTCCTGTGGTCATGGTCCTTAAGAAAGAATGTTCTTGGTGCATGTTTCCTGACTTCTACGCCCTCAACAAACTCACCATTAAATATAAATTTCTCATTCTTGTCATTGATGACCTCTTGAATGAATTGAGTGGCGCCCACTTCTTTACTAAACTTGATCTTCGTTCGGGCTACCACCAGATCCATATGAAAGAGGTAGACATTCCTAAGACTTACTTTAGAACTCATGAGGGCCACTATGAGTTTTTGTTCATGCCCTTTGCCTTGTGTAATGCTCCATCCACTTTCCAAAGCCTCATGAATCATGTCTTCCGTCCTTTTCTCCGTCATTTTGTGTTAGTTTTCTTTGATTATATTCTCATCTACAACAAAATCTGGATAGACCATCTTGCTCATGTGGATTGAGTTCTCAATCTACTCTCTCAACACCAACTTTTCCTCAAACAATCTAAATGTGCTTTTGGCACCTTGGAAGTAGAGTACTTGGGTCATCTTGTTGGCAAGGACGACATTAGGGTGGATCCTAAAAAGATTGAAGCTATGCAAGATTGGCCTCACCCAAAGACTCTCAAAATCTTGCGGGGATTTTTGGGTTTCATAGGTTATTATCGCAAGTTTCTTAAGAATTATGGAAAGATTGTGGTACCTCTCACTGCACTCCTTAAGAAGAATTAGTTCACTTGGAATCCAACAGCTGCTCATGCTTTTCAAACCTTGAAGATGGCCATGTGCACCACTCTAGTCCTGGCCCTTCCTGATTTCACAAAGACCTTTGTCCTGAAATGTGATGCTTTCAAGAAAGGAATTAGCACTATCCTTATGAAAAAGGGCCAGCCTTTGACCTTTACCAACAAACAATTGTCTGAGACAAATTTGGGAAAATCAATATATGAAAAGGAAATGTTGGCTATTTTGCATGTCGTCGATGTTTGGCGACCTTATCTATTGGGGAAATGCTTCCAAATTAAGACAGATCATCAAATCCTCAAGTATTTTCTGGAACAATGCCTTTCCTCCCTTGAGCAACAAAAATGGGTGAATAAGCTCTTTGGATATGATTATGAGATTATTTACAAATAAGGCAAAGACAATGTGGTTGCTGATGCACTTTCTAGAAAATATGAAGATGAAGGGTCTCTTTTTTCTCTCTCTTTCATTGTACCATATTGGCTCCAAGTTGTTCGCTAGGAATGACTACACAATCCCAAAAGTTTTCATCAGATACAACAATTGCATTCTTATTCTCCAGTTTCCACAGGGTACTCTTGGCTTAATGATGAGCTTTGATACAAAGATCATTTGTATTTAAGTAAACAATCAAAACTTAAATCCGCGGTACTTTCTGAGCTTCATGCTACACCCATAGTTGGGTACTCCGAGTTTACCAAAACCTATGACCGAGTCAAACGTTATTTTTTATGGGAGGGTATGAAACATGACATTCATAATTTTGTGGCTAAATGTGATGTGTGTCAATGCAACAAGGGTGAAACTGTCAAATCTCCTGGCACACTACAACCGCTTCCGATTCCACCTACTATTTGGTGAGATATCTCTATGGATTTTATTGTCAGCTTACCTAAATCGGGCAATAAATCAGTCATCGTGGTGGTAGTTGATCATCTTTCTAAGTATGCTCATTTTTGTTCTCTTCAAAACCCATTTACAACATCTATTGTGGCTCAACTTTTCATGGATCAGGTCTTCAAGCTTCATGGCATGCCACATTCTATTGTTTCTGATCACGACCTAACTTCCACCAGCAATTTTTGGCAAGAATTGTTCAAGCTACAAGGCACCCAATTGCATCTCAACACAATTTATCATTCCCAGACTGATGGTCAAACTGAAGTTGTAAGCAAATGTTTGGAAACATATTTGAGGTGTTTTGCATCGGAAAAGCAGAATTAGTGGGCTCAATGGTTACCACTAGATGAATGGTGGTACAACACTTCGTACCATAAAACTATGCACATGACTCCTTTTGAAGCGATATATGGATAAAAGCCACCTTTATTCCTCTCATATTTTCCCAATGTCTCAAAGGTCCATGCGATTGACCAAATGATTACAGTTTGAGAAGCTATTCTCCATACCCTCAAAGAGAATTTGGTCATGGCCCAGAATCACATGAAACAACAAGCAGATCAAGGTCGCTCTAAACATTAATTTGCAAAAGGGGATCGGGGGTTTCTTTGGCTGCAACCTTACAAGAAAGCTTCCCTCAAGGCTAACCATTATTAGAAACTGGGGCCCAAACTTTATGTTCCTTATACTGTTCTCAAGCATGTGGGATAGGTGGCCTATCAGTTAGCTTTGCCTAGTCATTCTAAGATCCATCTTGTTTTTCATGTTTCCTGCTTAAAGAAGGTGATTGGAACTAAGTTCCAAACTCAAACCAACCTTCCTGAGTTGGACGAAGACGGATCCATTTGGATACAACCACAAGCAATTTTGGACCAACGTGAGCATCGAATGTGTCAGCGAACCATCAAGGAAGTGTTAGTCCAATGGAAATATACAACTCCAACAAATGCCACTTGGGAACTAGCTACCATTATGTAGCAATTTCCCCATCTCAAGCCTTGAGGACAAGGTAATTTTTGAGGGGGAGGACATGTTAGGGACCTAACCCCTCATGTAGGTAGAATAATATATTTCCATGTAATAAAGGTCAATATTAATAAGGCCTAGCAATAAGGAAGAATAAGTCCACTGTAAGAAGACCTAATAGAAGCTTCCACTTCTAGAAGGATCTTCCTCTAGATGGTTCTTTTGATAGACATATTTAGTATAAATAGGAGTCGAGGGTATGAGAAATTTTGTCTTGGATATTATTATAATAGAGCTCTGCTATGCTGGAGGTTGCCCCCTCGAAGAGGCAAGTGAACATTGCTCTCGATAATCAAAGTGTTATTTATGGTGTTATTTTGTTATCATTTTGGTATTATCGTGGTGTTGTTCTGGTTATATTGTTTTTCATTTGTCATTTCTAGCTATTTATTTATGTTATGCATACCTTTTATATCTGGAATATTACATGGAATCACTATGATAAGATTCATGTATTGTATACAATAATGATTTTGATAGTTCTTCATAATGTTCTGGACTTAACAACGTATGGTGATTCAAAGTTGGTGATGTCATGGTTGGAAGGATCATTTTCTTCTAGAGACATTTTTTTGACATCAATGACTCCTAGAGATAAGGATCTTGCACATGGTTTTCTGGTGCAGTGCCCTTACCTTGGAAGGGTTTGCTGACCTCCCGGTATCTGGATCTTCTCAATCTTCGAGTTGGAGCAGCTCTTTGATTCCCCGCTGGAATCTTCAAGAAATGTCCATAGGTCCTTTTCACAAAGCTCCACCGCGCGAACAAGCACTAGGCACAAGCTTCTCTCATGCAACCACAAGCGTAACCCAAAATTCGTTTTGCGATTTCGCGTGTCGGGTCTTTGCATGTGAATCACCTTGATTCTCCCAACCTCCAAAATCTCAATAGGAGCTTAGTGTGTACTAGTTCCTCCCTTATCTTCCCTCAACGCGACCTCCAGTCATGACCTAGGGCTCCACTCTCAAGCGCATTGGGATTTCACGTATTGGGAACTCTCGATATGATTAGATCTACAGTTCATGGTATTCGTTCGATCAACAGCTACGATCAAGTCATGATTTCTCATTTCACGACTTTGGAGGTTGGTTCACCTCTATTCTCCTGATCCCTGATTCCCTGATATTTGTGAGCGTCAGATCGACGGTCCAGAATTTTCCTTCGATCAACGACTGTGATCAAGTCGGGATTTCTTGTTTTTCAACTTTGGGAGTCTCCTTACTTCTGTTTTCCTGATATCAGAGATCATGATGGCACTAGATCCATGGTCTCTTATCTATTCCCTTTGACACTTAGCCAAATTCTAAATCTATGCACTACTTGCAATAGATTCCTACATAAGACTTGGTTCTTGCAGATGACTGTGAACGCCTTGCAGCAGTCGCTTTGCACTCCTTGCAAAGGGAAAGTTTCATGCTATCTCTTTTGAGCTTCGGAATCAAAATAGATCCCGTCATGTACTCCTTGTGTTCTGTGTGCACACCTTGCACTCACTCAACAAAAGAGAAACAATTTAAACTTATACTAACATTCACAGTTTCATCCATTCATAACGAAATTCATTCATCTATGAAAACACAATAACAGGGAATTACAAACAGTAACAGTGCTATGCATTTGAGTCAATTTTCCTCTGTCATATTCATTCAAAAGTAAATGGCTACAGCTAATATCAAAACAATAACTCAAAACTCAAAAAAATCCTACTAACTCGTAGCAGCCTCATTTGGGCGTACAAAACCTCTATTTATCTCAGAGGGTCCTTGGGGTTCCCCCCGACTACTCGTTTACTCGAAACGAAAACCTAACTGCTACCTAAGTTCGGTTACATTCAAGGCTAGGAGTGAAAACTCCCATATCACTCGTGATCATTAGTTTCCAAGTGTTTGATCTTCTTCCATATTTCCAATCAGCTCCAAAATATTCAAAGTAACTCCTAGCATTTCAGATTTCGAAATGATCCCTAGGCACTAAGTTGTCTCACCATGTGTGCTTGCTGATGATGCTCTTGCATCATACTCCCCTGGAAAAAAAATTATGGACTCCTGTCCATGAGCTCCTGCACCGACTTTCCATCCTTCTGGATATCAACTTCATTTTCCCAACTGGCATCTTCTATTCGGTGTCCCTTCCACTTGACCAAATATTCAAGATGGGTCTTCCTCCTCGTCTTCTTGCTAATCCTCTGATCAATGATCTTCTCCATCTATTTTTTTTCTGCTATAGACATTTGTTTCTCCCACTGAATCTTCTCTTGAACTTCTGATCTCTCTGAGTCATATTCCCTGTAAGGGTACATGTCTAAAACGTTGAATATGGTTGTTATGCCCACATCATTTGGAAGCTCAATCTCATAGGCATTTGCACCAAAATTCCTTAATATTTTACATGGCCCTATCTTCTTCATCTTCAACTTGTTATATGTTCCCCTAGGGAACCTTTCTTTCCTGATATGTGTCAGAACCTAATCTCCTACTTCAAATCGAAGTTCTCTGTGATGTTGATCAACTCTGCACTTGTATTCTTGGCTAGAGCTCTGCAACTGTCCTCTGATCTGACTATGAAGTTTTTGCATTTCTGCAGCAAAATCTTCTGCTCCAGCACTTCTGATCTCATTATGTTCTAAGCCTCTCAACTCAGATACTCCCCTGGGTTGCATTCCATACAATATTTGGAATGGGCTCTTTCCAGTGCTTTTGTTTGGTGAGTCGTTGTATGCAAATTCTACTTGTGGAAGAATCTTATCCCACTAGTTATGATGCTCAATGACTAGACTCCTCAAAAAGTTTCCCAAACTTTTGTTTACCACCTCAGTCTGTCCATCTATCTGAGGATGATAAGCTGAGCT
This sequence comes from Picea sitchensis, assembly GCA_010110895.2. Classification (NCBI taxonomy): domain Eukaryota; kingdom Viridiplantae; phylum Streptophyta; class Pinopsida; order Pinales; family Pinaceae; genus Picea; species Picea sitchensis. Next base: position 11,719 of record SNQJ01S0141368.1, read on the forward strand.
GAAGGACAGATCCATCCCCAACTTCTTCCACAATGTTCTCCAAAAATGACCAACAAATTTTGTGTCTCTGCCCGAGATGGTGCTTCTGGGTAGGCCATGAAGTCTCACAACTTCCTTGAAAAACAGATTTGCAACATCGGTTGCATCACTGGTCTTCTGACATTGGATAAAGTGTGCCATCTTTGAAAATCTATCCACCACCACAAATATGGAATCACATCCTCTTTGCGTTCTTGGCAGTCCTAACACAAAATCCATGCTTATCGCATCCCAAGGCCTCTCTGGTATTGGCAATGGTTGATACAATCCAGTGTTCTGTCATTTACCTTTTGCATGTTGGCAGATTCTACATCTGTTCACAAACTTCATCGCTTTTGTCCTCATACCTGACCAATAGTATGAACTGCTCAAATGTGTGAATGCTTTATCATGGCTGAAATATCCATCCAATCCTCCACTATGCTTCTCCTTCAAAAGGTTGTCCCTCATTGAAAATTTTGGTATGCATAACTGATTTCCCTTGAACAACAATCCCTCTTGAATCATATATTCTCCCCACAGGCTCCTATCTCTCAACACATGATTTGCGCATGCTTCGTATGCCTCCTTGAAATCTGGATCATCATTGCACATTTCCTTAAGGTGTTCAAACCCCAAGGTGTTCACTTGAAATTCCTGCAGAATTAAACATCTCCCGCTCAATGCATCAACAACTTTGTTAGCATTCCCAGCAATATGTTTTATGACAAAAGTAAAATTTTGCATAAAATCAATCCCCTTTGCATGCTTCTGATTAAATTTTTCCTATCTGGTTATGAATTGTAAAGCTTGGTTATCTCTATACAAGACAAATTCCTGTGGGACAAGGTAATGTCTCCACTTCTTCAGGGCTTGAATTATGGCATAAAATTCCTTATCATATGTGGAGTATTTTCTCTTAGTCTCATTCAACTTCTCATTGAAATAGGCAATCGGTCTATTATCTTGGCTCAAAACTGCTCCAACTGCAACTCCACTTCCACTGCATCTCACCTGAAATGTCTTTTCAAAAATTGGAAAGACCAGAATTGGTCGTTCTGTTATCTTCTCCTTCAGTATATTGAAGCTCCTCTTAGCCTCCTCTATCCATTTGAAAGACTTGTGCTTCTTCTTCACTGTATCCATCATTGGTGCACAAATTCAACTAAAATATCTGATGAACTTCCTGTAGAAAATTGCTAATCCATGGAAGCTTCTTACCTCAAACATACTTCTTGGTGATGGCCATTCTTTGATTTCTTTCACCTTCTCTAGATCCATCTTCAGTTCATTTGAAGAGATCACGAAACCCATGTTGGCATGTTTTACAGACAACGTATTCTTGTCATTGATGGCAAGTACAACAATGACGATGGCTTAAGTATAGGAAGAATGTGCCAGGCGGGCACCAGAAGTATTTTGGGAAGACGTAGCTGAGCAAGCTCGATAAGATCAGAAGAGATAGTGCAAAGTATGCATGTTTTTCATTGATGGCAAAGATCATGACCAACAATGCAGGGATAATGGCATGGCAATGGAAAGTTCAACAAGTGATTATTGGATCCCATTCAGAAGTGTAAACTCCAGGAGTTAAGGAAGCAACTCACGGCAGAAAATCGTGAAATGAGAAACCATGACTTAATCTCCATTTCAGAGTTTCGGATACCAGGAGTTGGAGGTGTCAAGGAAACTCACGACAAGAATGATGAAATCGCGAAATGAGAAACCATGACATTTTTTAGTTTCGGATACCGGGAGCTGGAGGAGTCAAGGAAGCAACTCACAGCAGGAAATCGTGATATGCGAAATCACAAAAAGATCTGGACCATCGAATCATCAATATTGTGGACCGTTGATCTGACTCCATTTCAGAGTTTCAGATACCGGGAGTTGGATGAGTCAAGAGTCGAGACTCTTCATCACAGGAGTCCCGAAGTTGTGAAATGTGAAATGTCGAAATTCTGAAACAGGCACATCAACAAAGACTCCATTTCAGAGTTTCGCAGATCGGGAAATCAAAGATCAAAGGAACTTTAACCTTTGAAGTAGTGAACCCCGAAATCCCTGTTGAAGGAAAATCTCCCTGCGGACAAGTAGATCTCCTCTTGAGAGCTAGACTCTTAACTCTTAAGACATAAGACGCTTAACGTGGAAACTGACTTCCTTTCAGATCTATACAAACTAATGTATGAGGAGGAAGGAGAAAAGAAGTACCTTTTATCGATGTTTGTCCCTGCACGCTTCGAGTTGAGCTCCAATCTTTCGCTCCTCGATGAGCCCTGTAGACAAACAATAGTACAACCACTTCCTACTCTATTGATATTAGCTTGAAATAGATCTATCTATCAAAGACAAGTTCATGTGAGATTAAACACAAACTAGAAATAAATAGGCCAAGCGTGTCATATTAATGAGAACGATGACAGAAGTAACTTACAACCGTAGATGTGAATGCAACATCTTCGTCAAGTCCCCTTTGTCTAACCCTTTCTCAAAAGATCCACGATCTGGACGACAACAACTTTACTGATTACTTTCCTCCAGTTCACTGTATGTTTCCTATGAGATCATAGGTTTCATGCTTCCAATTCTTCCTCCTTTCCATCATGATAGAGCCTGCTTATATTGGTTCAGAGAGGCCTAACCTCTTGAGGTATCTTTAGGGTAAGTTGAGAACTTACCTCCTTAAATCAAGGATCTTCTCCTAAGATAATGGCTGAACTAGGAATTCGAATGCAACTGCCTTCCAAGATTGAAAGATCTTCCCCTTATTCTCCTCAACAGGTCAACTGTTGCCCAGATTAGACAATGCTCCCTCAAAAGGGGCATCAAGGTGCTATAGCGCTCCCTAGTAGGCTTATGGGGGGCACCAGCGCTCTAAAAATCCATAGCGCTCCCTCAGAAGGGTTGTTTGGTGTTATAACACTCCCTAGCACCTTATAGGGGAGCGCCAGCGCTCCTAGGAGTGACATAGGGGAGCGCTCTCTCCTAAAACCTTAGATTGAATACTTATTTCAGGTGGCAAGAGGTCCTTAACTTCAGTTAGCCATTCCTCTTCCTTCAAATCAAGTGTTTGAGGCATTTTAAGTGTCTCCTTAGTGTCGTCATTATGGAAGTATGCTTTGTTTAACACTTGCGACACTTGTGAGCAACATGCGACACTTGCGACACTTATCAAAGTGAGTAATGTTGATGTGTAACAGATTGCCCCCCAAAGTATGAAGTTAGAAGATGAGAACTAA
>SNQJ01S0141368.1:39356-61959 GCA_010110895.2 Picea sitchensis
CTTTATTATTTAAATAATTTATTCTTTACAAGAACTTTGACTTCTTTGACCTTTTGGGACTTCAATCCAACATATGAGGGTCCTCCAACTTCGTAAGGCCATAACTCTCAAACCGTGAGGAGTTATGTGAAAATCCACATACTGCCAGAAATGGCATGACATGTACTATCCATCTAGAATAGTCTTACCTGAAAATATATAAAAACTCATGCCATTATACATCAAACAAACTTGGGTCCATTACCCAAACCTTTGTGCTACCAAAATTTCTTCAAGGGTTGACATCAATGACAACCAACCCAATTAATCAACAACATAGATGGCCCTCTCACCAAAATACATCAATTGACATATTTAGTGGAGGAGCAGATAATTACAAGGTGGGTGTTCAATTTTCCCGAAAGCAAGCAAGGAAGGAAAGATATTATAATTGAAGTAATAATCGCTACTTTTAATCGACTAAAAAGAATTTATGAAATTTTTGTAGATCTTTGATAATGGAGGAAAACATATGTTGCTTATTGCTAATAAGTTTGATCTTCAAATATTTGACATTTTCTTTCAAAGTGAAAATGGCATACCAGTGTTTTCTAGCCAAAAATTAAATAATTCCTATTCACACGGTGCAATATTAATGTGCTTTATCACAAAAAATGTCAAGTCGAGCTTTTGTGTCACATTTAGTCCTCTCTATATTCATGATCGATAAGGTATGTTGTATATTCATGATCATATTCATGATCGATCACGTATGGAGTACTCAAGCCTCACTCGAAACAAAGGCATACATGTATTTATGTGGACGAAAGAGTCTCATTTGTTTAAAGAGTGCGATGTCTATGGCGTAGACTTCACCGACAAGGGGTAGTCAAATGAGCTCCTATTTCAAGAGATAATGTTCAACAATGATGTCAGACTTAATCTCATGCCTAGTCCCACGCATTCGGTCCTACCTTTTTGCTGCTCCGCAACCACTTGTTTTGAAATGACAAATACTTTCCACTAAAGGCACTTTGTTTAACCAAATCAGCATGGCCAAAATCATGTGCACTTAAATTTTCATTTCCTTTACTTGAGGAGGTGCCATGACAATATTATTTTGAAATGGAAAGTACTTGACATTAAAGGCACTTTGTATCACCAAACCATAATGGAGAAAATCTCGTGCACTCATAACGCACACATTTTTGGCACTTCTTGCTCAAGGGCTTCTAGGGCACAATTTGTTGCATCTTGATAGGTTGATAGGTTATTTTTCTAAGCACTATGTCAGGAAGACTATTTGATTTCATTGGGATGCATGATACCTTGTTTAGAATTATTTTTATTGTATTTTTTATAGTTTTGTACCCTTGTTTTATGAAACTTAATTCTTATTACACATATTTGCACTTTTAATGAACAAAATCTTCAGTGAAATCAATTTAAACACCTCTTCAAAGTGCATACTGAAGATATTCAACAATCTCAAATGTAAACTCAAAAGTGTATAATTTCAAAGTTCAAACTGAAGATACTTAACAATCTCAAATGTAAACTGAAAGGCATAAAATTTCAATCTCAAATGTAAACTTAAAAGTGCAGAATTTTCAGATTGATGAGAAGGTGTTTCTCCAAGTGAAACAAAATATGAGTTCATTAAAGCTAGGAAAGTGGGGGAAGTTAGTACTTAGCTATTGTGGACCTTTCAAGGTCTTGTAGAAGATTGGTATAGTGACTTACAGATCTGATTTATCACCACATTTAGTGGTTCATGGTGCATTTCATGTATCTTTGCTTAAATGATACATACTTGACTATAGTCATGTTTTGGACTATGATGATATTTAAATGGAGGACAAGTGAGTTCCACATAGAGCCCCTAGAGATTTTGGATATCACAACAACATTTATGGAGTAGAGTTATAGAATGGGTAAAAACTAGATGGAGACAATGCACATAGGCTAATGGCACTTGGGAGTTAGCTTCTAAGATGAGGGCACTCTACCCTTATATGTTTATTGGTGATTATCTCTTAGGATGTAGCTTCCTCGAGGGGGGAATGAGTTGTAGTACCCCATTGTTGGATTTGTTGGATTTAGCATATTCTACAACTTATCATTCTCTACTATACTTTTCCTCTTAGGATGAGTATGTTTAGTATTAATCTTGATATGGAATTTTTTGTAATGATGTTACTTGGGTGAATTGTTTTTTATCCATAGAGGCTATCACTAGGATCTCATAACATGGATGTCATTATGTGATTTTTATTTATGAGTTAGTAATGTGATTTTTATTTGTTACTCATGAGGTGAAATGAAAAATAATGTGATTTCCTAGCTTTGAGACCTACACTGACCAAGGTCGGATGTTGAAATTACCCCAAAATTTATTGTTAGACATTCATGTTTATCGTGAATACCAATGATAAATTGCAAGTTATAAAGTTAAATGTTCTTAGGACCCACAATTGCATTGGTCAATCGTTAAGAGCAACATGAATGATTCAATTATTAGATGTTGAGAATAATGCATACTTAGGGAAGATAATCTTGATGAAGACTAGTTTTGTGGACCTAAAATAACTATAGGGTACCTAAGAAGGAGGTTTTTTTTTTTTTAAGTAATGTAATTATTTAGTGTTGTTAAGTAGTTTTAGGGTTTCTAGACTCTGGTTTATGGTGATATGGTCTTTGTTGCTTCCTTAATTTTGGGATGGGATTGATAGCACTTGGTAGGAATGTGGAGGAAGGGAGGGGATGGATGGTGATGGTTGATAAGAAAATGAATGTTTCAAAGGTATGCCATTAAAAGCCTCAATATTGTGGAATTTTTCAAGTGTTGGAATGCCTATCATGAAGAATACCGCCTATGATGAAGAATGTTCTACCATCACTTCATCCATCCCGTCCATTTAAAATTTGTCTTGAAATACTTCATTAATGTGGAAATTTTCAATCAACTTAAAAATGCAAATTGGGATTTCAACCATTCTTAGTCTACCGATAGATACAACGCCAATTCAATGCCCCCTATGAAACACCTATATTGAAATATTCATTTTGTTTAGTAAAATATTAACTCACAAACACTCAATGCCATACACTGGTGGAGTAGAGATTGATTCTTCCAAGAGGTGGTGCGTTAATGAGATGGATGTCAACTGCTTTGTAGTGATGCATGTACTTTCTGATAAAATTTGTTAATCAAGAAGCTACAAAATCTTGGTCAGAGCCTTTAGTATTGTTGTCGGACTTACTTTGATCAAACAAAATTGACAAATACCCTTTTTGAACCAAGTTAAAAATGGTTGTATATTCAAAATTTAAGACAAATGCTTACGTGTGTTGTTGTACTACAAGCCAATGTTACAATACTTCAATTATCCACAATTTTCTTCTTTTAGTAGGAGATAAATCTTTAGACATAAAACACAAATGTTCCATTTGATTATGCATTTTTTTTCAAAGCTAACGTCCAAAGATGATACACTCTAAATATGCTTCTATAATGGCCAAATTTGATGGTTTTGCTTAGGGTTTGGGTGGCCCATAACCTCTTTCACTTCGGTACAAAATATATGTGATGTGGTGTGATCGGGTCTCTGTATTCAAAACAATATGTGCGATGTATTTTGTTTCTTAATCATTCACACATATAGGTTTAGTGTTTTCCTTTGTTGCTCTTCCATGAGACCACCCACTCTAGAATATTTGAAGCCTATCAGCGTGATGGGATAGTTTAGGCAGTGATTTTAGAAGTCCAAAGTTGACCTATTAAAAGAGAAAGAAAAACAAAATCATGTATATCATATAAGCAAGTGACATAGAGGCCACATTTTTTTTATTTAAGTATAACGGTGAAGCTAATGCACAATTGGTGCAATGACAAGGCACCATGAGTAAAAACAATAGGGCAGTTTTGTTCATGATGTGTTTGAGACTAAAAATTTATAGACAGTAAGAAATTGCAGCAGAATACATTCCTTGGCATTGGTTTCCTAGATAATGCATCTAACAAACAAAACTTGAAAGAGACATGCTTTGCATTGGTTTAAAAAGTCATGAAAGTACAATCAACCTTTTTGGATTTTCGTTAGTTTTCGTTCTCTTCGGTCATGGTGCTCTTTAAATTTATTAAAAATTTCATAAGATGTTCAATATTTTTGGGACTCTCATATTTTGGTTATTAAAAATTTCATAATATGTTCAGTTTTTTTTGGTTTCTCATCAACATTAAGAATTATTTCACACAAGCATTTGTGCAAGGGAAAACCCACAAATTCCAAGTCAAAACTGCCAATAAATTGATCAAATCTAAACTAAAATGACCATGAATCTTATTAGGGTAGCAACAATAAATTCATCTATCATAGAGCTCATTCATATGCAAGGAAACTGAGGTGTCAATATGCAGCATTTCAATTAAAAGTGGTATGCCATAGGTTTGTAAATGAGATCATATTCATTTATTTTGTACATTTTTTTAATCACATTTTAAACATATTCATTTGCATATATGTTGTCTTTTGTTTATCTGTGTGCTACTTCTATGCTTCCCTTAACAAGCCAAGAAAGCCTCATAAGAGTGAAGGTGTTTTCATTGTTCAGGTGATTTCCCAGTGGATAACTACTATTAATTACTTCTATTGCAAAGAAGAATTCATTATCTAAAGTATCATTGATTATAAGGAGAAAACAATTACTTATATTCCTTGCTTAATTGATGACATACTATGTTTATATCATGTGTTTCCCTCCCATGAAAACTTATTTATTTATTTTTTTCATGCAGATTTTTCATATGGTCTTCATGAAAATGATTGATTCTCTTGATTTTAAATTATGTAACAAATTTGGACTTGCAGCTATAGAAGAATGGGGATTTATCTAAATCACTCATCCAAAACATTAAACATTGACTACTTGTAACTACATCACTTTAAATCCTCCCAAAAACAAAATTTCATGATCTTTAAACAACGTAACCACCCACACCCCTATTCACTTATGTTTTTCCTTTCACCTACTTTATAGGTGCTAGTTTAATAACCAATTACAAAAAATTTATGTACACCATAAAACATCTTATCCTTTACCCATGTGTAAAGTTATAATCCATGTTATAATCCATTATGACATATAAAAGATGTTAGAGAGCATATGAAGGTGAAAGTAAAGTAAAAAATATGATGACCCCATATACAAATAGAAGAAATCCCTAAGATAAGCGAAAAGTACAAAACATGGTGATGGAAGAGTTTGTGGTGGGTGCACAAACTCAAATTCCATCGCTGCTATCTAGTGCCCCACATTTTGTACACTTCTATTTTTTCCTTTACATGTGCAAGTATCCCTTCATATTTTGTCATTGTGCACAGAAAGGTTAAAGGTCCACTTGTACAAGGATTAGCAGGTGTACATCTTTTCATTTTTTTGAATTGTGCCCAGTTGTGTACCATATTCCATGTCCACCTGTTCGGGGCCTACCAGGTGTACATATTCTCATTTATTATGCCGAAGGCATATTTAGTGTTAGGTTTTATAGAAAACCTGTCAAGTGGTTGACAGGTTTTAGAAAAATACCTATCAATTGAACAAAAATTGTCAACCAATACCATTTTGCTCTACACCTATCTGTCTCTGCTCCTTTACTGTACGTTGAATTTAATTATGAATAATCCAATGCGCATCTACACCTACTCCTTTACTGTACATTGAATTTAACTTTGAAGAATCCAATGCGCGTCTGCACCTGTCCCTGCTCCTTTACTGTACGTTGGATTTAACTCTGGAGAATCCAATGCGCATCATAAAAATTATTATAATAATAATTTTTGGATTCTTTTTCTCCTTCCAGCTTTTGATCTCTATGGTTCATCTTCTTCCACTGCTTCATCCTCACCTTTCGTTTAATCAAGTCCGCCTATAAATTTATTCGATATGCCCAATCTCATTCATACTTCTTCATCCCATGTTTTCATGGGCGAAGAATGGTGATGCATCTTCACCTGTCCTCTAAATACATTAGATATGGTTCTTGTTCCCTCTCTCGTAATACAAGACGGATAGGTTTTTGGATCGATTATGAATACACCCACGAAGTTAGTCTCCCACAGGTTTTAGGTTCTGATTCTATTTTCTGCGCATGTTATGTTTATTTATAGGCCTGTAAAATCGTTCAAAGTTTAGGTTTTTCTTGGCAGGTGAAGGGCGCTTCGTCCACTTTGTGATTATCTACGTGGACGATGATCGAAGGCCTATTTTCAGTAAAATCGGGTGGAATAACTTCATGCCAGTCCTGAACATCATCGTGAAATGCACCTGAATTGGAATTGAGATTACAGTATGAACGACCCACCCTGTGGAATCTTTTCCATCTCTTGAGAATGGTCTTGAGATTGTTCATCTTGCTTGGCTGGACGATCAAGGAACACCTTGGTAATTAGTTTGCAGGCTCTCGAAAGATTATGAAGAGAGGGGGAATTGCAGAGACTCTGTCTTGACTATGGGACGGTGCAATTTCTGAGAAGCTTCCTCCTCATACAGGTATGATTGCCACTACCAGTGAAATAAAGAGATATTTTTGACGCGTCAAAGTTTCAGAGCAGTGCAATGGGAGCTACTTGGAATATTCGTGGGCTAATGGCAAGTTTGAAAGTGACCAAGAGAAAAGGCGTTGCCAACTTTCCACTATGCCCATTTTCCAAAAAATCATAAATGTTGGTCATAAACGTATTTCTTTGAGGGAAAGTTGGAAGAAACAAATCCTTGAAAATCCAACGAAATCAATGAATGGTATAGGTTACTGCAGGTCTCTTATTGCAGGGAGATTGCAGGGGCGAACAGACAAGAAAAGAAAAAAGAAGGGTGAGACATGAAAACCTCATCGAGTTTGTCGAGGGTTGAAATAGGATTCACCTCCTCTTTTGGCTGCCCAAAAAGCCTACTGAACATCATGACAATTTCTTATGCGCCCTTTGATCCGATTAACCCTCTCGAATTAAATGCAGGCTTGCTGTAAAAACCTCATAACATTAAACAAATCAATTCAACAAATGCATGTACAATAGATTAAGAGAAGATGGGGTTTTATGGCCTTAGATCCATGGAATTATCGGGGCTATAGATCGGAAGTTACCTTGAATTAACTGGACTTGCATCAAACCCAAGAAAAAGCAAAGGGAGAGCAAACAATTCCAATTGTGAGAGAGAGCTAGGAGGACCCGAGGAGATCGCCTACACGATTGAGATGACCGAAGAAGAATATAATGTAACTCATTTGAAAATAGATGAAAGCGAGTGATTATTATTTTTCTTTAACGCTCGCATCAATCCATATAATCCATCTTCGCATCGTCCCACATCCTCCACCTTTGATTAATTGTTCTCAATTATTTATATCCATCTCAACCCCTGGTCGATTGAATAAGATTAAGTCCGCTTTGAAGAGGTCAGTGGGATCTTGTTTTCATGTAAGTTCAAGTTTCCTCATGGTCATGTCTCTTATTGTTTTCATTGGAGTTTAAGTTTTGACATACATGTTTGCCCTCATTGTTACATTTTTTATTGTTTTTCTTAGAATTTAGGTTTTTTAACTATATATTTACTTTTGTAATTATGTTGGTGTTTGTTCTTGTAAGTTTTGGATAATTTTAACAAAATAGATATCTACAAATATCTTTTTAATTAAAAAATATTATAATAAAAAATAATATAAATCAAATTAAATTGAAACCCAATATTATTAAATAAAACGCCATAAGATTGCATACATTTATTTATAACTAGCATACCCCTAAGCGGGTGAATGAGAATGCCTAAGTAATTTAAAAGAAGTCTTCATATTAATGTTGTGAATGGACTGATAAAAATATCGCAAAGAAAGTGATGTTATTTGAAGTTGGTTCATTATTTTGATAAGGACCACTTACAATCTCAAATTGGTAAAACAATTGTAAGTTTTGAAAAGAAAAAACATAAATCATCTTAAACTCAAAAACTGATATATATACTAGGTTAAATTATATAATGAAATGTATTATCTTTAACTTAAAATTTTGTTTTAAAAATTATAATGAAGATATCGATTTGATTAGAATGGAAAGGTCCAGTGCCCCGCATTTTGTAGACTTTTGGTTTTACGGACGCATCTCGTCCATGTGCGAGTACCCTTTCATATTTAGTCATTGTACACAGATGAAAGGTTAACGGTCCATCTGTTCAGGGCCCACCAGGTGTACATCTTCTCATTTATTTGAATGGTTCCCAGTTGTATACCATTTCACTTCACCTGCACAGACTTGATGCCCGGGAAAACACGTTGAAACTTGATACATGACTCTTAGAGAGTGCCCTGTGGAAATATAGATCGCTCTAGGGTTTAATGGTTATAATTTCTCTCCACACCATTAGCGTTTTTCGTTGCAATTTTTTCTGCTCTTCTTGTCCAACATGCTTTCCATCATCTCCATTTCTATTTTTCAATCTGCAATGGCTGAATCTTCCTCTACCGCTGCCTCCACCTCCACCTCCACCTCTACCTCCACCCCCACCGCTCCTAATTCCTACTATGCTGTGTTCATAAACCATCGTGGTCCGGATGTAAAGAAAAATTTTGCCAGCCATCTCTATTGCCGCCTTCATTCATATGGTTTGCGAGTCTTTTTGGATCAGCCTGAATTGCAATAGGGAGACTATTTAACTCCTCATATTGAAGGTGCCATTGAATTGGCCTCTATACATGTGGCCATTTTCTCTAGCGGATATGCCGAATAAACCTAGTGTCTTAAAGAACTCGTCCTAATGTTGGATTTCAAATTCTCCAATAATTCCAGTATTTTACGACGTGAAGCCTGCTGAGCTCCAATGGGCGCAGGGAGGTTATGCCAGAGCCCTCCGAGAACTAGAAAAGAAGAAGGCATCTGATCCTCAAACTCGTGAAGAGAAGTTGCGGTATGAGTCCAGCATGATTATAAATTAGAGAGATGTGCTTTTTAAAGTTGTTGGAATAAGCGGTTTTGAGCTCGAAGCTTGTAACGCGTGAGAACTCAAACTTCCCCCTGGTTATTGTATTATTTTATGTTACATGATAAATGCATAGACTTTTTTTTCTCATTAGTTTTGTTTATTTTCTTATGAGTAATCAGTGATGAGGGGAAGCTATTAGACAAGGTGGTTGAAGTGGTGTTGAAAAAAGTGAAAAAACCATCTTTGGATGTTGCTAAACATCCAACAGGTTTGGATGATAAGGTAAACGATTTCGAAAATACAGTCCTTTTGCCATGACAGCAGAGCGGGAAACCTCGGATCTTGGGGATCATAGGGTTAGGTGGTGTAGGAAAAACCACTTTGGCAAAATAACTCTTTAATAGGAAGAGTTCGGGTTATAGTAGATCCTGCTTTTTATATGATGTTAGAGATCATGCAGGTAAAGGCTCTCTAAATTTTCTGCAGAGAGAACTTCTTAAGACCTTGACAGGACAGAATGAACCAATAACCAGTTTCCATGAAGGAAAAACAATTCTCAAAAATGATATTTCGTCTCCTAACCTCTTAGTAATTTTAGATGATGTAGATAAGGTGGATCAGGTTGATGATCTTTTGCTGGATCAAACTATACTCCACTCTGATAGTTTAATACTGATTACATCTCGGAGCAAAGATGTTCTCAGATGGTAAGGAGTTGAAGAGTCGTCCATATATAACCTAACTGGCCTTACTAGACAACATTCTCTTGAACTCGTTTGTCTGTATTCCTTCAACCAGCTACATCCACTCCTAGAATTTGAATCTTTGGTAGAGAAATTCATAGAAGCCTATGGTGGATTGCCTTTATCTTTAAAGGTGTTTGGGGCACTTTTTAATGGAGAAAATACATCTTATTGGGAAGCCCAATTAGATAAACTTCAATGCATACTTCCAGAGGATATAAAACAAACACTTCAAATCAGTTATGACGCACTAGATATGGAGGACCGACATATATTTTTAGATATTACCTGTTTTTTCATAGGAGAAGATAGGGATATGGTCACGAGGATATGGTCTGGATCAGGTCTGAATGGTTTATGCGAATTTTGAAATATACAGAACAAATGCCTTGTAGAGGTAGATAGAGAAACAAAATAAGAATGCACGATCACCTTCAAGACCTGGGGAGAGATATTGTCGACGCTTCATCGCCGCGTCGTCTTTGGCGTCCAACAGATAGTTTTGGAGTTACACTCCATGGAAATAGGGTTTGTGGCTAGTCTTGAAACTAGTCTAAAACAAAAGTTTCGGGTAAAAACGTCATAACTTTTTCATAACAGATCCAAATTTAGTAAGAACAAATGTGTTGGTTATATTACAATCTTTAGTATGCTTTGTAACATTTTCATATTGATTCAATAAATATTCCATGCGGGGCACGCTATACAAGGTCGCTCTCTAGAATAAGCCATAATTCAACAAGGTATGTCATTTTTGCTATAACTCCTTTTCTGAGATCTTCCAAGTAGTGAAACCTGGAGGAATTTCATAAAACACACTAAAAAACATTGTGTATCAGTTTCAGATCTTGATTCATTACATGTACAAAGTTATTATTATTTCAAGTTAGGGTTGTTGACTAATCCAAAACTAGGCATGCGAGACTAAAGAAAAGTTTGATGAAAATGCTAGTCTCTTGTTGTTAAAGTTAAGGAAGATTTGCAAGAATGTGATCATATACACTAGGTCTATTACAAATTTACAAATTGTATTTGGATGATGAAATTGATGAGAGATTTTGGTTGAGGTGCATGTCGGGTACATGGTTGAGACAAGTAGTTGATGAGTTGGCACATACATCAGGTGTATAGTTGATGATGTTGGTACATATTGATGAATCATAGTTGATGAGTAGTTGATACATGACTGGTACATACTTGGTACATAGTTGGAGGCACTTGTCAATAGTATTGTTGACACATGGTTTATGGATGATGTAGCATACTTGTATTATCAGAAGCGCATATTAATCTTGGTGATTATTATGAGTTGTTGTATTATAATTGGTTGATGCGCATCTTTGAGAGTTGTCATGGTGATTGATATGATTTGGTTGATAATATTGATGAGACAGGTTGTTATGATAGGTTATCTGGACGTGTTGTTGTGACAGGTTATTTGTACAGGTTTGGTGCATGGTTGATGCACTTGTTCATGGTACAGGTTTAGGTACAGGTTGGTGCATGGTTGATGCACTTATTTATGGTACAGGTTGAGGTACAAGTTGATGCATGGTTGACGCATGGTTCAGTTTATTAGTATAGGTTTACAGTAGTATATCTCACAGTGATAGTGTGACAGTGGTTCCATCATTCTACTTATATGTCAGGGCTGTTGGATAGGGCAAGGACAGGTGGTTGTATCCACCTTCCGGTTGTAGCTAGAGAACGTAGGGGGTTTTCGCTTCCTTCTGGTTGTAGCCAGATAATTGGGGAGTTGGATCTTCCCTCAGGTTGTAGCCTGTGAAACTAGGGGGTTGTAGCCTCCTTCCAGTTGCAGCTGGAAAACAAAGGAAGTTGGTGCTTCCAATGAATGTATTTCTTCAAGACGTATAAGAAAAAGCATTCCATGGTTTTCTCCCGCTTTGGGTTTCCATGTAAAACACTGGTGTACTGTGTATGTGTATGATTGTTCATTTGTTCATTACTTATTCACTCTGCAATTATTGGATGATAATGCTACATTGATATAACACTTGGATTATATGGTTAAAAAGGATTCGATTTCTCTATTACTAATTCACCACCCTTCTTAGTAATCCAATAGATGGTTCCTTAGATCTAAGAGTTCTTGCAAAAATCACAAAAGGGGAAAATTTCAATCACTTTTGATTTCATTCCTTGCTATGAATCTGTTGCATGACAATGATTTTTGCTCAAATAATAATTGGTTTTCAACTTTGGCTTCTATCGGATTCATTTAAAATATTTAACTGTAACTTGATTATTTTCTTTGAATAATGCACATATAGTAGACACGTGTCTCAATTCTTGCCTCTGATTGGCTCACAATCCTTTTCTCTCTTTCATGCTACTTCTACAATATAACTATGTTTTGTTCATTACTATTTGGCCCATTNTAACTTGATTATTTTCTTTGAATAATGCACATATAGTAGACACGTGTCTCAATTCTTGCCTCTGATTGGCTCACAATCCTTTTCTCTCTTTCATGCTACTTCTACAATATAACTATGTTTTGTTCATTACTATTTGGCCCATTCCTATATGTGATATGGACAATTATGATAACCTACAATGAGAAATAATATTGGATTTTATTCTAATTTTGCAGTCGAAGGGTGTAGTTCTCAACAAAATCAACCACTAATAAGATAATGCCAACGAGAAATGTATTTCTACATATTAGAAAATGCTCGTCCTACCATCGAGCCACATGACATACTGAACATATTGGTGGGTCTTTTCAAAGAAGCTCTTGATGAAGTCACATAATCGTACTTGGGAAGTCACCAATTGTATCTTTTTTCTTTCATGCCTTCCGTCACTATCATACTTGACATATTTAAAGATTTTCAATTCAACCTCCTTCCTCCCCAATTCATACTCATCACTCACATGGATGCACTTGCTCAGTAATGCCATTCCACTACACCTAGGGAATGTCCCATATAAGCCATATTTTTGATAGAAAGTACAACTCTTTGACCTTGTACACAAGACACTATGAATAAAGTCTCTAGATAATTATGACATCAATATAATTAAGCATTCCTTCACAAGGGTATTATGCAATACATGAAATATTATGCATGTGTGTGTCATAATAATATCCATACTCAATGTGGTATTGACAACATGTGTTACAGATTGTGTTTATTCGAACATACCAAGGCTTGCATTTATGGAAAGATATTTGGCCCAAGTTAAGTGCACTATGTACAATCCTAAATCTCTAATACAATTCTATCTATGTCATGTCAAGAAAGTGTTTAATGTGGGGTTCATGGTCCCTAAATCCACTTCTCAATTTTAGTACTTGTTTTTTTTTGGAAGAAGGCTTAGTGTTCTCTTGCTAGAAAGTATATACTAGTCTCTTAACTGCTCCAATTAACTTCATGTCAGAATGAGGTATCCTACAAGTGAAGGACCACAAATCTATTTGGCCACCTGTGTCGAGACTATCTTGTCTATTAGAATACTTTCAAAGGGTTTTGATATTTCATTTCATGATATGAGAGGTTTGTTTGAACAAATGATGTTTTCTTGTGATCTTGCTCACAATTGATTGTGACAAGACACATCAAGATGCATTATGGTCTCTAGAACAAGTTTTCTTACCATTTTTTTGAAAATAATTCACAATATTTCTAAAAATATGATGATTTGTTTATGAACTTTTAAATATTTTGATGCCTAAAATTTTCCTAACAACGACCAAACTCCTAGATTTTAAGCTTTGCAATATGCTGCCCAATACACAGTATCATTTTCATGGTACTGGAATTTATATGAGGAATTTTCAACTTCTTGATACTGCAAATGTTCTTGTGGAACACATTTTCACAAAGGTGCAGTCTCCAAATCTCATATATCTGTGCTGAAACAGCTGTCCTCACTCTTCCCTGCCTTCCTCGATTTCAAGGAAGAATTTAAGGGTTGTATGAGTGCAAGGGAGGAAATTAAAAACATTGTGGAAAGAGGAATCATAGGTAAATTAGGATTTGTTGAATTAAATTTTGTGTTTATTAGATATTGATATTGCACTACAAGTCTCAAATATGTTCTAAGGGTATCTTTTGATAAGAATGATAATCCATTTATATTTTTCTTATAGTTGAAACACGTGAACATTTTGCAGGCACCTTTACAGTTGCGGGAGTTGGAGATTAGTGCTCCCCTCTTGAACATTCCAAAGTCTATAGGGAAGCTGGAGCACCTAGAACAAATTGTGATGGGTACTTAGCGTAAAAATGTGAATTTCACACAATTGCCAAAAGAATTTTGTCTTCAACAATTGTTAAAGGCCTTGGTATTAGTAGGATGCTAAAAAATGAAGTCATCGTCGAAGTACTTTGGTAAGTTAACAAACCTCCAGGACATTGATCTATATTGGTACGGTAAATTGGAGATGTTGCCAAATTCTTTTGGTGGTTTAACCAACCTCCAATGGATCCATCTGTCTTGATGCTTTGTTTTGGAGAGGCTACTAGAATCCTTGCATAATTTAACCAACCTCCAACATATAATGCTGTCTAACTTCAACACTTTGGAGAGGTTGTCAGAATCCTTGGGTAATTTAACCAACCTCCAACAGATAACACTGTCTACTTGCAGCGCTTTGGAGAGACTACCAGAATCCTTGGGTAATTTAACCAATCTCCAACAGCTTAACTTGAGTGGATCCCGTGCTTTGGAGAGACTGTCAGATTCATTGGGTAATTTAACCAACCTCCAAAAGATAACGTTATTTGGTTGCAACACTTTGGAGAGGCTCCCACATTCCTTTTATAAGTTAAGTAAACTCCAAAATCTTGATTTGATTTATTGCACTAATTTAACCATGTCAAGTGAAACACTAGGAAATGCACGTTTGAGTACATAAATCTTAGTTGCTGTGGGAAAATTGAGGTACTCCCTTCGTAAGTGGCACATCATAGGTCGCTCATAAAGTTACTTTTGAGAGGTACAAATTTAAAAGAATTTCCAAGTGCAATTGGAGAGCTAAGCAATTTGGAAGTTATGAAAGTAGGCCTTTTGCTGGACACACTGGAGCCTTCACTAAGTGACTTAAAAAGATTGAAGAAATTGCACCTCTATAAATGTAAGGAATTGAAATGTTTGTTTCCTTCTCTCAGTGACTTAAGGAACTTGAAGATGTTGAGTATAGAGAACTACAAGGAATTGAAATGTTTTCCGCCTTCACTTGGACTGTTGACTTAGTTGATTGTGTTGAGGGTAAAATATTTTCCATTGATACGCGAGATGTCGTTTAAGGAGGAGGTTAAAGGAGAAAGAGAAACATGGAGTGATTTGGACTCTTCCATTGACAACTACATACTTCCACGGCTCCAACAAATAGAGAAATATAGAACGGGGATATCATAGGTATGATCTGCTGGAGGTGTTTGCTTCAACCTTCGAGAACTTAGCATCATTCATTGCAATAGTGTAGTGGAGGTTGGAACATTGCCAAATACACTCATAACATTGATATTTTTCAATTGCTCTAATTTGAGGAAAGTAGATCAGATTTATGGTCTTGCAAAACTTCGAACACTGGTTATTAGTCGTTGCACAGAGTTGGAGGAGTTGTCAGGTATTGAAATATTGGTATCATCGAGGTCATTGTATATAATTGAATGTGTGAAGGTCAAGAGCATATAGGGATTTGGGCAACTGACAGAGATTGAAGAAGAGGTGGAAGGTCATCTAACATTATATGGTGTTGAACACACTTTATGCCGAAAACTATTCAAAACTGCAGTGGAGTGCGGGAGTAGTGGAGAAACTATGCCAATGAGTGAGTGACTTGCAGATTGAAAGGGGGTTTATTCATTACTTGAAGGGTTGTCTCCACTTTATACATTTAAAGGGGGTTTAGTCATTACTTGATTGTTATTATATACTAGCATAGTCACAAGTCACTTGTGGCTGGCGAACGTCGAAATAATCGAGCCTTGGGCATTAAATAACCGCAGAACCCTACACATTAAATAACTGATGCGGTAAGAGCTCCAGGAAGGAAAATCCCACCTAGTTAATAATAGTTGTAGTAAAAATAGTGGTATGATTAAGTAAAAGTAAAAACATAAACATGTAAACGAACGTTTTTATAGTAGTGAGGAAGTTAGTGGTTGAAATCACAGCCATTGATTTATTGGGATGACTAAGAATATTCCAACAATATTTAATCTTGTCCATACAAAACTGATCAAGCACTAAAAGCATATTAAATGTGCCCATTGTCAATAGGTGTACACCTTTCGGTGTAATAAACATGAAGCATTTTAGTGGTTGGTTGCATAGTTTATGTATTTTTTTGGTTCTATAGTTGTATTAATGTATTAACTAACCAGTGGTAAAGTAGTTCTTTTGTTAAAATTATTGTATGTTTTATTTAATTCATAAAAAAAAAAAAAAAATTTATTCAAAATCTAATAGATACATTGAAATTATACAAAATGTTTATTATATATAGTATCAATTGTGTGATATTTATTTTGTCGAATTGATAATATTACTTTAAGTTATCTTACATTCGTAATAATTTTTTTTCTAAGGTCAAATCATTAATCATTAATATACAAAGTGTTTATTATATATAGTATCAATTGTGTGATATTTATTTTGTCGAATTGATAATATTACTTTAAGTTATCTTAAATTCGTAATAAATTTTTTTCTAAGGTCAAATCATTAATCATTAATATTATCTTGATAATTCGTGATAATAATTTTTTTTAAGATCAAATCATTAATCATTAATATTATCTTGAGGTTTAGGAAATTAAAGTTTGTATAGCTATAACATTCAATATTTTTAATATTTCAGATATTGTGACTTGTTTTTCTCTATACTTAAATTATATGTAAATTANTTTTTTTTAAGATCAAATCATTAATCATTAATATTATCTTGAGGTTTAGGAAATTAAAGTTTGTATAGCTATAACATTCAATATTTTTAATATTTCAGATATTGTGACTTGTTTTTCTCTATACTTAAATTATATGTAAATTAAAGATTTTTTATCAATTCAAACCATTCTCTATATATGCATAAGCTAAGTTTGTTGTATCGACAAAAATGGTAGACATATTATTCTTTTAAAAAATTCCATAAGTAATAATTTTAAATCTAATGGACCATGTGGGATTATAGAATTTGATGATATTAAAAATATTACCAAATATAGGTTGAGGAAGGGGACATAAACTATTGTAGTTTATTTCTTGAATAAGTATAAGGCTTAGATTTTCATAGTATTTTTTTTGTATAATGTTTTACAAAAAACATTATGTATGGTTTATGTTATCACATAAAGTTGCCATAGGTCATATGCAATTATTGTTGAAACCTACATCTACGCCAAGTCTTTCTCTCTTTTTTCATGCCTTTCTATAAATTTTTATCTTCCGGTTAATAAATTCAGGACAGTCAAGTATGTTGTTTGCACAGGAAAAGCTATGGGCATAATGAAGCGTTCAAATCAGTGCTTTTCGGGTTCAAGATGCTGACAGGTGAATAGATTTAATTTTCGGCTGTAAGATCCGAGCAAGAGAAAGACTAGCCGTCGAATCAACAAGATTAAGTCACAACCATTAAATCTTATTAGAGAGAAATCGATGGTGGGGAGTCATTGTGGGGATTGAGATACGAATTAAAGTTTCCACAAGTTGTGAGCCCGCAATCACTCATAATCATTGATCTTGCTAGATCAACAGATCATCAATGCATATCGATCCCGCTATGAGTGAGCATCTTCGCATTTGTGGGGATCAGAAAGGAAATTAAATTATCTGCTAGTTGTGGGCCTGCAATCGCTTGTGGCCATTGATATTTCAACAGGGGACATGTGTCAGGCGATCTCATACTCTGGGAGAAAGCAAGCAAAAGTTGAGTGAGTAAAGGACTCCCAAAGGCCCAAAGCCCGAACTCCCAAAGTAAATCTCGATCGTTCAAATCAAGAGGACATGCGTCACTAGATCTCACACTTTGGGAATTCGAAACTTCGAAGGTTGCACGAATAAGCAGAAGAAAAGGCCCGAAGCCTGAACTCCCGAATGAAATATCGGCCGTCCAAATCAAGAGGACACGCGTCACCAAATCTCACAATTCGGGAATTCGACACTTCTGAGGTTGTGCGAACAAGAAGAAGAAAAGGCCCGAAGCCCGAACTCTCAAAGTAAATCTCGACCATCCAAATCAAGAGGACACGAGTCACCAGATCTCACACTTTGGGAATTCGACACTTCGGAGGATTGTAAGAGCTATGCATTGAAAAGGCCCGAAGCCCGAACTCCCAAAGTAATTGTGAGCCATTGATCTTCACAGTAGGAAGTAGGGTCCATCAAAGAGTGGCACGTGGCAATAAAAGTGGGGCTTTCCCATAGCGTAGATCGTGATCCCATCAACGACTCATGTGTATTCGGCATGTCAAAATTATGCGAGGATTAGTGGCTAGGCAAAAGCCTCGGAGTTGTAGATCAAATGACACGCGTCCTTCTCCATTGGACGATCATGATTTAATTTGGGACTTCGAGAGTTTTTCCTTCGAGAGTTTCTGCTCCCCCATTCTCGTTTTCCTCTGAAGTAATTTCTCTCAACGTCCACAGATATATGCCACGTGTCCTCCTCGGATCAATGGTCACAGTTCATGTCCAAGATTCAACATTCATTTCAGGCCGCAATGTCATTCTGGGCCCATATTACTCGAGGAGTTATACAATATCTACATGCTTTCTCCCCCAAGCTCCAAGCACCAAAGACACTTGGCACCCATCTTTTAGAGACACATGGCATCCATCTAGTGCTAACACATGGCACTCATTTCAATCATTTTTGGACATGTATTCATCCTATTTTCGAGTGACACATGTCACCCCTCCTTCTGTGACATGTCAGCATAGTGACGTCACGTCGTCCCGTCAGCTGTGAGAGATCATCCTCTGGGATGTGTTTTTGTTCAAGCACCAAGATTAACCCCATATACATGCGCAATTTTAATGGACCCTAGAATTGGTGGGTGGATAAACTTTAGCGGTGGCACTAAAAGTAGTAGGGTTTCCCAGATTATAGATTTGCATCAGATCAACGTCCATGCTTCATTGTGGGGACGCAACTTGCTTGAGCATTAAAATTATTGAGTGGTCCTGCAATCAAAACCATGGCATAGAAAAAGAGCTATGTGACGGAAGATGGTGAATTGTGGGCTCAAAAGCAGTGTGAATCCAAACTACCTTTGATGGCCCCACAATCATGTGCTTATATAGCATCAAATCCAAGAGAAGCACGTGGCATCCCCCTAGGCGTTAAGCCTCATCCTGATCCCGATGAGAGATCAATTAATGAAAAAGGAGTGGTGGTTGAAACCTCGACTCACTCCATAAATAGAAGGCATGGATGATCTGGCCGTGGAGACAGAACTATTAGCCTGAGGTAGCACGATGGACGTTTTTTCCTACAGGCCCATGCGAAGCTGAGTTTGCGGTTGATAGGAGGATACACACACAGTCTGACAAAAGAAGGCACAGATGAAAGGATTTGAATGGAATGGCCAGATCACACTCTTGGTAGTTGTGGATTGATCTGAGTATAAATCAATGAGTTCTATATTTTGTTAAGGTCGTCAGCTGGTTGAGAAGAGATCCCTACTATGTAATTTTTGATGCCAAAACTATTCTCTGATTATGTATATGATTTGAGACTTTCACATTAATAGAAGTCAGTTCCTTTCATCTTCTCTTGTAAACTGTGTTGAAACACTCGAGCATGGAGGATCCAGTCAAGGGTTGTAGCTATATCATAATGTACGTTTGATTATAATACTGTTGTGACTTGTTCCAGTAATTTTTCTTTACTATCTTATTTCCCCTTATGTTGAAATGCTCGGGCATGGAGGATCCAATCAAGTTGTTGTAGTTGCATGGTAATGGAGGTTTGATTATTATGCAACTGTGATATATTTTAGTATCTGAAAATTATGTTCAAGGGTGCTCTTGTGCCTGAGTTTTTCTTCACCAAGCTGCTTGAAAGTCAGATGCTCATGGCAATCTTCTCCACTTTTCTCACTAAGTCTTCCTTTTTCTCACCTTTAATCTTAAACCAATGACTAAAGTTAATGAGGAACTCATTTCCTTATGCGTTTCCAATCCAGTTCTTGCGTTAAAATTTCTTGTACTGAGCTATGTCCATTTGACCTCCACTCATAAAACCAACATCCACCAAATATTCTGATGGGTACTGGGCTTATCCTCTTGCAATATAAGGGTGTCTCTCAGTGCTAATAGTTTCAAGTATCCTTTTTCTTTGTGGGAAGCCTCACAAACAAATATTTTGTATGATTTAAAGAAGTAATGATTAGTGTTTAGTGCACTTACAAAGGATTGCAAAATACTTTACAATTGGATTTTTATATGTTTATTACAATTTAATAATTTAAAATTGAAATTAGAGTTTGTATAATTATTTAGTGATTTTAATTAATGAATCACAAGGAAAATATTTAAAAATATTAAACTCTAGGTAATAATTTACTACAATATATAATGACATTTTGATCCTTTTCATAACTTTCAAACAAGCTATCAGAAAAATAACACAAATATTTATTATAATTCTTTAAGGACATTGCTACATAAGCAAGTAGTGGGAAGGGTGAAGCGTTAGTGCTAATGTAAACATGCGAAAATGAAAATTTGTTAACTTGGAGGGATGATTCAAGATACTTTCACGATGAATTTGAATATGGTGTAAAAATATGAAATGTAGGAAATTGAATTAGTTTTTTGAATATATAATTTTTTTATTATAGAATTTGTGTATCACTATGTGAAATTTGAGTTTTTATAACAATGACATGTTATTTTTCATGCAAAATATAATGCACATGTTCCCATTAGTGCAAGTGTTGAGTACCTAAATCATGGAATTTACTTAAAAAAAATGTACAATTTTAGAGAACACTATTCTTGTGTGCACATATTTTTCCAATCTCTCTCTCTCTCTCTCTCTCTCTCTCTCTCTCTCTCTCTCTCTCTATATATATATATATATATATAATGAAAGTTATTATATCCTTGAAATCACGAGGCCATGGATCAATGCCTGGTATGAGGGTCTTAACATCATCAAACAATTTGTTTTTAATTTTTTTAGATTCTAGTTCTCTTTTTCAAAAAATTAGCAAGGGCAAAATACACATGCATTTTAAGATTATAATATATGTCAAGACACAAATAAATTAAAAATAGTAAACAATATTATTATTATTTTTATAAATTATATATTTGGAATCTACATAGTTTACTCTATACGTGTGTGTAGTTTCATCGAAAATTGATTTGTTTAGCCTATAAAAAATCAAGCGAAAAATAGTGATGTTGAAAGCCATTTAGAAAAATAGAGGTTTTGATGTATTTGTAGCCCAAACCACTAGGTTTGTCATTCCAAACTTAAATCTGAAGCAATCATGTTAGGGAATACATATTTTAAATTTGTTAATCTTGCCCAAAAATATTTCAATGAAAGGAAAAGACATGCATTATAAAGCATGTGCACGTTCTAGAGAACGTGTGCATTCCTAAAGCACGTGCACATTCACTAGTACATTTGGGTCAAATTTTGATGGCGCATTCGACGCAATTTCCACTTTATATTTTCGGGAGAATGACAAAAAACGGAACCCGACAAAGGTCGTTTCACATGATGTCTCTTTTCCGACGACATAGATTTCGTTGTTACTGCGACGTCTTGAACGTGGCAATACCAATGTCTTGAACGTGGCAAGAGAGACGTCTGAAATGTGGCAATAGAGACATCTGGAACGTGGCAAGACCGATGTCTTAAATGTGGCAAGACCGACATCTTGAACGTGGCAAGAGAGATGTCTGAAACATGGCAATAAAGACATCTGGAACGTGGCAAGACTGACGTCTTAAACGTGGCAAGACCAACGTCTTGAACGTGGCAAGAGAGACGTCTAAAACGTGGCAAGACCAACGTCTTGAAGGTGGCAAGAGAGACGTCTAGAATGTGGGAAGAGAGACATCAGGAACGCGGAAAGAGAGACATCTTAGACGTGGCAATAGAGACATCTTGAACGTGGCAAGGCCGACGTCTTGAAGGTGGCAAGAGAGACATCTAGAACGTGGGAAGAACGATGTTAAGAGGTATCATCTCCGACGTGGTTTCTATGGGAGTGACACTCCAAGATGTCGCAATAGCGACCTTCTTGTAGGTATTAAAAAAAAAATACAATATCAATACTAAGAAGGACAGGTACATTAACCTTTGCTAAGATACTAACAATATCAATTTTTAAATCTATATCATCGGTCTATATTTAAGAAACTCATATTTTTTTATTAACAGTTTATCCTCTTAGTTTATGTATCCATTAGATACAATGTTCTTAACACTTTCATATCTCTGTAGCCACTAGGTGGCATTGGTTCTTTTATTTCAATCTTAAATAATGACCTAAGATTTTTTTGCTAATATTTAGATAAGACTATAACAATTGATTGTAATTCCATGGTTGTTGGTGTGCAGAGATGTTTTTTGGGTTCTATAATTTACGAGTCAGAGAGATAATAGTCTCTATTAGAGACATCTGATGTTGGTCACCTGCTTTAGTGTGGGCAGGAGAATAATCACAACATCACAGATGAAATCTAACATGAAGTAGAAAAAGATTTCAATATACAAGGAGACATGCTTTTCCCTCCATTGAAAAGAGCCATTTGATTGGGTAAAATGTTGATAACTGCAAAAGAAAAGGCCAATTTTCCCTCCATCAAAGGGCATCATTTCATTGGGTAACACCTCATATCAACATAAGTGAAAAGCTAAATTGCACATTGCCAACCAACTATTAAAAGCCAATAGCACCACTAGAATCCAA
>SNQJ01S0141369.1:10981-24707 GCA_010110895.2 Picea sitchensis
CCGCAATTTTCTTATTTGTGGAACAATGTCTTAAGTGAATAGTATTGGCCTCTACATGATATCGAATCAAGTGATAATTTGTGTTGATGTGATTGGTTCGATCATAGAATTTGGGATTCTTGGCCAACTTGATTGCAAAAGTGTTTTCAACTAGAAGTGGAGTAGAATTCACTTGTTTCTCCTGCAAATATTCAAGTATTTTCCTGAGCCACACAATATCCTTTGTTGCTTCTGTAGCTACCACATATTCTTCCTCTGTTGTGGAATATGTTGGAACTGATTGTTTCTGTGACCTCCAAGAGACGGTTTCTGATCCAAGACTCATGATATAACCTGAAGTTGGCACTTCATTTTCCTTATCCCCATCAAAGTCTGAATCAAAATATATGATCAAGTTGAAGTCGTCTACCTTAGAGTACTTGTGTCCAAAATATTGAGTTCCTTTCAAGTATTTTAGAACTCTCTTTGCAATAGACCAATGTCCTTCACAAGGCTTCTGCATGAACCTGGAAAGAATGCCAACAACAAATGAAATGTCTAGTCTCGTGGTAGTAAGATAGATAAGACTTCCCACAAGTTGTTTATACTTGGTTGCATCCTCAAATGCATTCCCTTCTTTCGATGTGAGTTTCAAGTTCTGTTCCATTGGAGTAGAAACATGATTGCACTCATCCATGCCAAACTTTTTCAACAGTTCTCCAACATACTTCTTCTGGGAGATGAATATGTACTTTGGATTTTGAATCACTTCAATGCCCAGATAGTAGTGAAGATGTCCCAAATATGTCATGTCGAAGCCTTTCTTCAACTCTTTCTTTATGGATGCAATGTAGTTCTCATTGTTCCCACTTATGAATAGATCATCTACATATACTACAAGATATATAAAAAAAATTCCAACTTTCTTGAAAAACAAAGTGGCATCATCAATATTGAAATGCTTGAAATTCAATTTCAGAAGATGCTCAGTTATCTTTTCATACCATGCTCATGGTGCTTGTTTCAATCCATACAAGGATTTGATGAGCTTACATACCTTATGTTCTTTTCCCTTCACAACAAATCCTTTTGGTTGAGACATGAACACATTCTCTTTCAAGTCTCCATTCAAGAAAGAAGTCTTCACATCCATTTGATGATGTTTCCATCCATTATGTGTTGTCATGGAAAATAGAGTGTGTATGGTTGCCCATTTTGTTGTGGGGGAAAAGGTCCCCTCATAATCAACACCTTCTTTCTATCCAAATCCTTTTTCCGCAAACCTTGCTTTGTGATTGTCAAGTGAGCCATATGATATGTACTTGTTCTTGAATACCCACTTGCAGCCAATTGGTTTGGTTCCATATGGAGGACCCACCAACTTCCATGTCCCATTCTTGATGAGATCAACATATTCCATCTGCATGGCTTCTTTCCATTCATCATGAGAAGTGTCTTCTTTAAAGGAAGTTGGTTCAAGGTTAGTAGATAAATTCAAATCAAAATCATATGAAACATCCATATCTTCTACATCACATGAGTTTGAATTATCTACATTACCTCCATCTTGTTTTGAGGACAATCTAGTTCCTATCTTCCCGGCCTCATCAGGATGAACACTTTCAAGTGTTTTTGTGAGCCATTTTGGTGGAACTCTCTAAGATGGTCCAGGTTGCTCGGCTAATTGAGATGGTGTTGAATTATCATCAAATATCATCTTTTCAATATTATTGATCACATCATCCAACTGAACTTCAGGTTCTGATGAAGTGGCAAGAACTTCTTCAAGTGGGGGAGATGGTGCTACACAAGGAGATTCCAAAGATTGACCCAAGACAATGTGGAATCTCATCATCGGCAGATACATAACATTTTACCTAACATAAGTCGGATTGGTGATATTGATATGATATGTATCAATATATCATATTATTAAGAAGAAGAAAATAGATCATGGTAACAGATGTAGACTTTAGCACAACAACATCATGGTATTGGATCTGGACCAAGCTGAGATTTGCAAATATATAACAAAATAAATTGCAGAACATGGATATAAGTTGACAGAAGATACACGACAAACATAGAAATAAGATATTGAGGGAGGTCATTTCATTCTTGGGTGAGGGAAAGGACATGCAATTGTCGAGGGTTAGGTTTAGTGTATTTTAGGGTTAAATTGACGAGTTGGTGAGATGACACCAGTCCAAGGTCCTGAAGTTATGGGAGACCTTACGTGCCCATATTTCACCCCGGTTTCCTTTAAAGGAAGGTGATTATGTTATCATCAAGGAATGCAGATGAAGAAAACTTTGACTCCGTTGTCAAAATTCGGTCGTGCACGAAAATAATGAAAAAAATGCCAATGGATATCCATGGGAGATTTCCGCGGCACTTTGGCCAACTGAAAAAGTTATCTATGGGATAAAAAAAAAGAGCATGGTACCAATCACTTGTGAGAGGAATTAGAAATGGAAAGTTGAGTGATCAAATAGATTTAGGGTTTGTTACAGTCAAGAATGAGGCCCATGCAGAAGGAGGAGGATCAACAAGGAGAACCATGTTAGGGTTAGCACTTTGCAGAGAAAAAATCAAACAGCAAAAATCAAAGAGAGGGGCAGAATGATAATAAGGACATAATACACCAGAATGGAATTCCCAGGGCCCAGAGGGAAAAGAAATGTCAGGAAATAATCATGGATTTAGTGTTGGATCTGATACCATTGTCAAGCCAGGAATGGCAGAATATAACTCCACACTTGATGCGTTTGGCATTAACATGATATGTTAATAAATATACAATAAATGACTATTGGTCTTCCATAACTAAAGATGTTTCCTATCACCTACAACTATTCATATTTATAATATGTTACAAGTAACGCATCCATGAAGGATTACACGTCCAACATAAATGACCTTTGTAATGGAGTAATTGTTAACATTGGTGTTTACATATTGATCATCATTACATATTCTTAGTTTTTGAATTAAATGTCCAGATTATTTTTCTACAAGGGCCTTAAAGGGAAAAAAACATGTAAAAAAAATCACTTTAAAGTTTTAATAAATAAAACCAAGTGTGTTTGAAGAATCCATCAATGAAGGTTAAGAATATTTGAACATGTATCTCCTTATTTTTTATTTATACCCTAGTTTCTTTGTCATCACATTATATAGACATATCTCTTAACAATGGGTACCAATGTGAATTAATGGAATCTATGCATTAATCATTATCATTATACAAGTAGTAATCATTCTATTCTAACATAAGCAATAATCAAATTGGTATAATGATACATGTGTCAACTAATGGTGATGAAACAATTAACAATAACATGGTTATCAAATACTTATGTAAAATAAATGAGAAAAAATACCTAGTTTGAAACACATGCTTATGTATGCTTGATTACTATGCATTTAATTCTTAAGCATGAATACATTTACCACTTCATGCACACAATTGACATTCCACTGAAATAAACCATTCATGGATTATTGTCCATAGTGATCAATGAAAAACAATACAATCAAGTTGTCATAGAAAACAAAGTAATTACAGTAAGGTCCATGCAAGCAATAAGATTTTGAAATAATCACACCATCAAGGTATAAAGCAGTCGAAGGATCTTCAAATATCATCAAAACCTTGCTAGTCACCCAACTAAAATAAAAACAAAGACCAAGCATTCATTTGGTTATAAGAATTCAAATGCAATATAGGTAATAGAGTTAGTGGGAAAACCACTAACTCTATTATCCATGAAAATTTGATCCATTTTGGATGCAGTGAATGAGTGTTGGAGGGCACAAAAGTGAGCATATTTGGAAAGGCGATTGACGACAACCATGATAACTGATTTATTTCCCAATATGGGTAAGTCGACAATGAAGTCCATATAAATATCGTTCTATATATAAGGAAGAATAGGGAGAGGTTGGAGTATGCCTTGATTTTTTATTGTTTATCCCTTATTGCATTGACAAGTATCACATTTGTCCAAAAGGTGTGGATGTTGTGTTTCATGCCTTCCTATAAAATAGAACGTTTGACTAGTTTATATGTTTTATGAAAGCCCTAATTCCTAGATGTTGGTGAAGCATGAAGTTCAGAGAGGACAGTGGATTTAAGGTGAGATTGTTTTCTTAAATATAGGCGACCTTTATAAAGAAGCTCGTCATTGTGCCAAGAGCATCCCAGATATGCCTAAGGATCTTGTTGCAATTGTTGTATTAGGAGAGAAAATTTGGGATCTTGGAACCATTCCTGGTGAACGGATTATAACCAATCTACTACAATGAAAGAGAGGGAAAAGAGGGACCCTTCTTCTTCATATTATATGGAGAGAGAATCAACAACCACATTTTCTTTTCCCTTATTGTAAATGATCTTATAATCGTAACCAAATATTTTGGTCACCCATTTATGTTGCTCTTGGGATGAAATCCTTTGTTCCAAAAAATACTTGAGGTTACAATGATTGATTTTAATTTGGAAGTGTTTCCCAACAAATAAGGACACCAAATATCCACTGCATGCAAAATAACCAACATTTCCTTTTCATAGGTGGATTTTCCCAAATGTCACTCAAAGAGTTGTTTAATAGTGAAATCCAAGGGTATGCCATCTTGCATGAGGACTACATCAATTTCTTTCCTTAAAGCATCACTTTCAAGGACAAAGTCTTGGTGAAGTTGGGCAGTGCTAGAATAGGAGTTGTGCACATAGATTATTTCAAGGTTTGGAAGGAGTGATCCATTGTTGGAGTCCAACTAAAAGCATTCCTTTTAAGGAGAGCAGTGAGGGGAAAGGAAATTTCTCCATAATTCTAAACAAAATTGTGATAATAGCTTGTTAACCCCAAGAAAAATTCTCAAACTTTTAAGAGTTTGAGGATGGGGCCAATCCTTCATACCTGTGATTTTATGAGGATCCAAATAGATGCCATCCTTTCCAACAATATGGTCAAGGTCTTCTACCTCAAGAGCTCCAAAATCACATTTAGACTATTTGAGGAAGATTATGTGTTGAGATAGTAACTGTAAGACTTGATCCACATGGGCCAAATGATCTTGCCATGTTTTACTATAGATGAGGATATCATCAAAGAAAAATAAGACAACATGATGGAGGAAGGGACATAAGACATTATTCATGACACTTTGAAAGGTGGATGATGTGTTACATAGGCCAAAGGGAATGGACAAGAACTCATAATGGACCTCATGAGTTTGAAAGGTAGTTTTGGGGATGTTAGTCTCTTTCATATGTATCTGGTGGTAGCCAGATCAAATATCGAGTTTGATAAAGAGCTGAGCACCACTCAACTGATCCGAAATGTCATAAATGATAGGAATGGAGAATTTATCTTTGATGGTAATTTTGTTGAGGGCTCTAAAATTGAGACACATGCACTAGGTGCCTTCTTTCTCGAGTACCATGGAAACCAGAGAATAATAAGGGCTAGTACTAGGATGGATAACACCTGTCACTAGAATTTCTTGAACAATATTCTCAATTTCATTCTTTTGGGAAAAGGGGTGACAATAAGGACGAACATTGGGAGGGAGACTACCAAGAACAATGGGAACAGAATCATCACAGGTGTCATGGGAAGGGGTAAGTCCTTATGGGTTGTCAAAAACATATTGGTGTTTGGAGAGAAGAGACTATATGTTCAAATGAATAGTAATGGAGGGGGTCTTAATGGCTTGAATGGCATTGAGTTCTGCAATAATTCCATAATGACCTTTTTTTAGTAGTTTCTCCTTTTGGTGGGAACTGATGATCTCGTGGGAAATTGTTGTGATGCCTTGGAACTAATATTGTTTTCCATCTTGTTGGAAGCTCATTGTTAAATCCTTCAAATCCATGGTGATGGGGCTTATTTTGCACAACCATTTAGCACCAAGGACAATGTCACAACCACCCATGTCAATAGAAAACATATGATATTTCAAGTGGTGATGACCAATTTGTAGGTGTACATTTTCACAACACCTTCCACATTTCATAGAACCTCCATTGGCATTCATGATTTGAAAATTGTTGATGCCACGGATATAACACATGGTCTCTTGGGAAATGTAGCAATGAATAAAATTGTGGGTGTTTCCACTGTCGATGAAGATGATGACTTTCATATGCTTGATATAGCCAATTAATTTAAGGGTTTGAGGAGAAAAGATACCAATGATGGAATTCAGAGAAATAAGTGTTTCAACTTTTGGGGCATCAGAGAGTGGAGTATGAGCATCTTCTTAAGGTATATATTTAGGAAGGAAATAATTGGCATCCTCTTCAATAACTTCCTAATAAATGGCCATAAAAATATTTTTCTCCTTGCACTTGTACCCTAGAAAATATTTTTCATCACAGTTATAGCAAAGACCCTTCACTTGGCATTCAACCATTTTGGCTCTAGTTAATTTGTGGGCCTTAAGAGGAGACGAAGGAGGGGTGAGAGTGGTGGGTCGAGGAAAAGGAATAAATGAGGGTGGTATGCTTTGGGAAGAGACTACATGTTGCGCTTCCTTGATTTGATGAGTGGCTTCAAGCCAAGTCTGGGGGCCATCCATTAATACATGGGCTCGGATTTCATATTCAAGGCCATTAATAAATCATTCACGGAAGAAGTTATCAGACATGTCATCTATTCTAAAATCCAAGTGCTCAAAANAAAAGAGACGATATATTCTTCCAGTATACCAGATTGTATCAACTTGTTCAATCCACCTAAATGATGGGTGTTGGTGTCAAATAGTTCATAGAGGTCGGAAATAAATTGGGTCCAAGCAATATACCCTAGGCAAGAATTTTTACACATTTCCACCATTACCAACATTCAAGATCCAAATAGAGGATGTCGATACAAAGTTTGTCCAAATCATTAGTAATGAAATGCAAGGAGAAATAATATTCCATTTGAGTAACCCTGAATGTGGGGTCCAAGCCATCAAATTTATTCACATCAAATTTGGGAAGAAGAAGGTCACGATGAAGGGGGTTGGAATGAAATACCATGGGATGGGAGGATTCAGTGCCTTCTAAGTGTGAATATTGGTCAAAGGAGGTAGTGCCTTGGGATTGGTTCCTCAATTTGTTGAGAGTGGATTGGAGGGAGTCAAATCGACCATTGAGGGAGCCAAATTGGCCATTGAGGGAGTTAAATTGGATAGTGAGGGACTCAACTTTGGTATTGACAAAAATAGTTTCATAAGTCGTGGTTTGTATGTTATGTTGGCCTTTATTACATAGAAAACATATTATTATGCTTACTTGAGGGCTTAGGGAGGTTAGGTCCCTAACAAATAATATCAAGGATCTGCGTTATGGATCTTTCGAGATATTGGAGAAGGCAGAAGATAAGGCCTATAGTATCAATATACCCCCATACATGCACATTTACTCAGTAGTGAATGTGGAGAATATCAAACTCTATGAGCCTTCCATGTTGGATCAAGAGGAGGAACAAGTCCTACCTTCCATAGAGGACATATCACCATATACTCATGTAGAGTTGGCAGAGGACACAATTTTGGAAAAGCAGTCCAAAACTACAAGACAGGGATAGCATGAACTTTGGAAAATTGGTTTGAAAGGACAACTTCCATGAAAATAAAAGTGGTACTCTAGGGAGAAGGTAGAGGAAAAATTTACTCACCTCATTTAGTAATATTTTGGGGATCAAAAGCCTCCCCAAATGGGAAGGTATGATCTGGATTGGATCATTATATTATTTTTCATCTATCTCGATGTTTTCATGGTGGAAAAATTGGAGGAATCAACTTACAATGTCATTTTAATAGCGGGTCCCAGTTTGGAAAATTGGGGTTTGAAACCTTCTGGAGCCATTTTGAGGCATCAAAAATTACTTTTTGGGGTCAAAACTTCCATATATTTATCTAGGATCCCTTGACACTATTATACACATCAAGACCTTTCCAACGGTGCAAAAAACACATCAATCAGAGCTCATATGCGAAAGTTATCCATGCTCCCATAAGTTGACATATCGTGTTGACCACCATGGTATGAGTGGATTCCATGTTGGCCTCCATTACTCATGCATATGGGGATAGCCATTTATGGACTTTCAAGAAGATTCTATTTGTTCCAAAACCTTATCATTATTGAGGGTTGAGGAAGTCAAAACCCTACCCCTAGATGGCTATCAGGGGATGTTAAATACTAGACCACTAAGAGGAGAATGGATTTCATTCTTTAGCATTGTATTTGTTCCATAGTTGAGAAGAGAATCTAGGAGTCGTATTTTGAGTGCATAACATAGGAGGAGATATTTTATAGCTGCCATAGAGGTCACAGTGTCAAAGGAAACTCCTCATAGAGTGCCTCTTTCTTTGTACTTTCATTTGAAGAAAAGAGAGCATAGTGGCCTCACCTTCTAGCTAGGTTTTCTCCCGTATTGGGTTTCCCAAGTTATATCTTGTGTTTATTTTTGGATGGTGTGAGTATTTATTTATTTATGTTCTATACTTTTCACATTTCAACTATTTCATACATTTTAAGCAAAAAAGAAATAATTAAAGAATTATGAGATCTAAGGGAAATTAGTATTCACAGTAAATATTTTAGTATTTTATTAGATCTGTTGTGATGAACTGTCCAATGGAATATCCATGACAGTTTACATATCATACATGCACACACATAAGTGCCACCTGTACGGTCATAAATGATGCACTCACACACATAAGCAATACTCCACACATAAATGGCACAGTGACACCTAAGTGACACATTAACTTTCACATAAAAAATGCATATCACATTAATGATGTACATAAATTATGCTAACCACACCTAACCCACACACCCACATAAGTAACATACTCACACAAGTGTGACACACACACATAAGTGTTATACCCATATGCATAAGCAACGTACTCACCAAAATAAGTGAGGCATCCACACATAAGCATCACACTTACACCCATATCCCACACACCTACATTCACAACGCACTCACACACATATAAGCGACAGATTCACACATAAGAAACAAATTCACACATGTTCCATATGTAAGTGCATCACTTATGTGTGTCTTAGCACATTTTCCTCTTATGTCTATGATTATGTGACATGTGTGTGACTGATTGATCCATAGATAAGCAATGCTTAGATGAATAAGTCTATGAGTGTGTCACTTATGTGCATGAGTGGGTTACATGGGTGTGGTTGCATTAGTTTTGTGTCTGTTTGTGTGTGTGTGTGTGTGAGGACATTGCTTATGTGCATGAGTACATCTCTTATGTGTGTGTGAGCGCTACACCCACAGATAAGCAACACAATCACACCTAACCCACACACTCACATAAGTGATACGCTCATAACTAACCCACACACTCA
The DNA here is from genome assembly GCA_010110895.2 of Picea sitchensis. Classification (NCBI taxonomy): domain Eukaryota; kingdom Viridiplantae; phylum Streptophyta; class Pinopsida; order Pinales; family Pinaceae; genus Picea; species Picea sitchensis. The sequence goes on from SNQJ01S0141369.1 coordinate 20,343, forward strand.
CACATAAATGACACACTCTCACACATAAGCAATGAAGTCACACACATAAGTGATACACTCACACTCCTAATGCACATACCTACATAAACAACATACTCACATATATAATTCACATACACACATAAGCAACTCATTCACACGCCTACATAAGTGATGCAAACACACTTAACCCACATTTCTACATAAGCGACACATTCTCAAACATAAGTGACTCACTCATGAACATAGGCGATGCACTCACACACATAAATGACACATGCACACACATGAGAAACACAATATTTGAGAAGAAATATATGGTCACTCTTGTGATCTATTTTACAAGCCCTTGATAAGAGGTCAAAGCTTCTATATTATTATAAAATCTTGCAAAAATGAAAAGACTAGAAAGTGAATAAACTAGAAGCTAGAATGCCAAGAGTTAGGTGCATTGATTTGGAAAAGAGACATTCAACTTCTCAAGGCCATACTCCTACTTATGATCTTGGATTTGGTTATATGATAGATCTTTGAAGGCTTGCAATGAGGAGAACAACATGATATGAACAAGAGATGATAAGAAGACATAAAAAGGATGCAAACTGGATGCAAAAGGGGACACGAAGTGGATGCAAAATCAAGGACAAAAGGGATGAAGGAGGAAACATAATAGATGCAAAAATGAGACAGGGAGACGTAAAATGAGACAAAAATAAGATGCCAAAACACTATCACGTGACCTATTTTCAAATATGCATCGATTAGGATGTAAATTAGGAGACCAAAATGTTGTACTATAGTAGTGTTAGTGGATCTATTGCTCTGTTGCCAATAGGTCATGCTCCTCTCTAGAAAATATGAAGAGTTTTATGAGGCAAAGATCGATTATAAGGAATTTTCGGACCAAAATCTTTGGCAATCCAGAAGTTGGCTTTGAGGTGCAATTCTTTAGGTTGACATGACAAAATCGTCCCTCACTCTGGTACTAACATCACTAACAATTTCAATGTCATGTCTCATCGGTTATATTTATGGTTGTTATCGATAAAATGTGATAGTGTATCTTTACAGTATCATAGAATTATATTTATATTTCATTATGCATTAATACTCCTCTTATATTCTTCTTCTTGAACTCAGATAAAACATTATCAAACTCATGTAGGTAAAGTATTAACTATCTTGGCCAGTGACTATGTATTAGGTACCAGATTTATTATAATAGCAGAAAACATAAATATTGCAGAGAATAACAATGAAACAAAAAAATATAAGGAACCAGAACACCCAAATAATACCTTTATTGATAGGAAACAATGTTCACTTGCCTCTTCAAGGGGGAAACCTCCAACAGAGTAGCGCTTTATTACATAATTCTCTAGACAAAGACTTCTCATGCCCTTGAATCTTGTTTATAATAAATCTATCTACCAAAAGAACAATCTAGAGGAAGATCTTTCTAGAAGCGGAAGCTTCTATTAGGTCTTCTTACATTTGACTTATTCTTCCTTATTACTAGGCCTTATTAATATTGGCCTTTATTACATGGAAAATATATTATTCTACCTATGCGAGGGGTTAGGGAAGTTAGGTCCCTAACATTCTCTCCCCCTTAAAAAAAAAATTGTCCTCAAGGCTTGAGATGAGGAAATTGTTGCAGAATGGTAGTTGGCTCCCAGACATAATCTTCTAGATGTGTGTCCTTCCACTGAACAAAAACTTCCTTGATAGTGTGCTGGCAGAGACAATGCTCACATTGTTCTAATATTTCCTATGGCTGCAACTAAATGGAATCTTCTTCATCCAACTCAGGTAGACTAGTCTGAGTATGGCACCTAGTGTCGAGCACTTTCTTTAAGCAGGAAATGTGAAAAACATGGTGGAGCTTAGAGTGACTAGGCAACTCTAATTGGTAGGCCACTGGCCCCACTCTCTTGAGAATACAGTCAGGACCATAAAATTTGGGGGTGAGTTTCAAACAGCGCTGGGATTTGAGTGAAGTTTTCTTATAAGGTTGTAGATGAAGAAACACCTGGTCCCTTTCAGCAAATTATCATTCGGAACGAACCTGATCTGCTTGTAGTTTCATGCAATTTTGAGCCATGACCAAATTTTCTTTGAGAGTACAGAGGATGGCCATGCAGACTGTAAGATTTTGATCCACCTACTGAACCTTGGAGACACCGGGCATGTATTATAGAACTATAGGTGGATTTTTTCCATAGACTACTTCAAAGGGAGTCATGTGAGTGGCGGTGTGGTAAGAAGTGTTGTGCCGCCATTCAACTATGGGTAACCACTGAACCCATTGATTTTTTTTGTCATATGCAAAACACCTCAAATAGGTTTCCAAACACATGTTGATTGCTTCAGTTTTTCCATTAGTCTAGGGATGATATGTTGTGTTGAGATGCAATTTGGCTCGCTAGAGTCGAAAAAATTCTTTCCAGAAAGTGTTGGTGAAAGTTGGATCAGAGTCAGAAAAAATAGAATGAGGCATGCCATGGAGTTTGACGATTTTATCCATAAAAAATTGAGCTACAATGGTTGTTTTGAATGGGTGTTGAAGAGCACGGAAATGAGCATGTTTGGAAAGACGATCCACTAATACCATGATGACTGACTTATTTATTGATTTAGGTAAGTCAACAATGAAGTCCATAAAAATATCTGTCCAAATAGTAGATGTTATCGGACGTAGTTGGAGTGTGCCTGGAGCTTTGATTGTCTCTACCTTATTGCGTTGATAGGTATCACATTCATCCACACAGGTAAAAATGGCATGTTTCATGTCGTCCCAGAAAAAAGAACGTTTGACTCGTTCATAAGTTTTGGTAAAAACATAATGTCCATCTATAGGTGAAGCATGAATCTCAGAGAGCACGATGGATTTAAGGTTTGATTTTTTTCTTAATTACAAGCGACCTTTATAATGAAGCTTTTCCTGGTGCCATGAGTACCCTGGAGAATCTTGTGGATCCTATTGTAGTGTTTGGATTAGTGTTGAAAGTTTGGGATCTTGCAACCATTCCTAGTGAACCTCTTGAAGCCAATCTGTGACAATGAAAGAGAGGGAAAAAAGGGACCCGTCTTCTTCATACTTCCCGGAAAGGGCATCAAGCACCACATTTTATTTTACCTTTTTGTAGATGATCTCATAATCATATCTAAACAACTTTGTTATCCATTTTTGTTTCTCGGGTGAAGAAATTCTTTGTTCCAAAAAATACTTGAAACTTTGATGATCAATTTTTATTTGGAAGTGTTGCCCAAAGTGATAAGGATGCCAAAGATCCACAGCATGCATAATAGCTAACATTTCTTTTTCATAGGTGGATCGGCCCAATTGTGTAAGTTTTAAACCTACAAAGTAAAGCAATGCATATAGATTCTTAAGCAAGACAGAAATTAATCAATGGCTCATACACAAAGTACACAAAGATTTTATACCGGAAACCCTCAACCGGGAAAACCTTTCTTATATTCATTATATCGAATTTCACCATTCACCATACAATATATACAATTTTTTTAGGTATTCCATAGATACCAAAACCCTAATCCCTTAATCTGGGATAAATTTTCAAAACCGCTAAAAATAGCAAAAACTGCCCAAAAAAAAAAATTAGGGGCAAAGCGTGTAACCAGGGGGGGCATACCTGCCCCCCCCTGGGACCCCCCTAAGAAAGCACCTGGTGCACACGACACAAACAGATCACTAGTGTGAGGGATTGTCAGACGCAGTTTTCATATCTGGCACACCCACACACACACATGCAAAGAATATAACACATACCCAACATTCTCCCACTTCTTGTTTTCTTTGCATCCAGGTGTCCAAAGGATTATATAGTCAACAATCCAGGGCAGAAACGCTCATTGTTACTCTACACTAGGATAACTTTTCTGTGCTCATGGACCTTTTTAATGAATCTACAACATTCTTCCAATTGTCAACCTTTTCCAGCAACACCTTCTTTTCCTCAACCATGTCTCTCACAAAGTGATACTGAAAATCAATATGTTTTTTCTTCAAATGATAAGTTGGGTTCTTTGCCAGGAATATTGCACTCTAACTGTCACAATCTAATCCCATTGCTTGTTGTACCAACCCAATACCTGAACACAATCTTTGTAACCATACTGCTTCCTTTCTTGCATGAGTGGCTGCCATGTATTCAACTTTTGTAGTTGAGAGTGCCACTACAACCTGTCTTTTGCTCATCCAACTGATTGCTCCTCCAAATAGGTTAAACACATACCCACTTGTAGATCTTTTGGGATCCAGATCTCCAGCCCATTCTGCATCAACAAAGTCATGTATGTCCACCACTCTGTCCAATCCCGGTCTTCCTTGGTAGCACAATCCATAACTGGTGGTGCCAC
>SNQJ01S0141369.1:24717-35565 GCA_010110895.2 Picea sitchensis
ATTAACCTATCATGTTAATTCCAAACACATCAAGTGTGGAGTTATTTTTTTCCATACTTGGCTTGAAAATTTAGAAGTAACATAGTATTCCATATACACCACATCAAAATGGTGTCATCAAGAGAAATAATGTCACCTTCAAGAAAATGGCTAATTTCATGCTCTAGTATAAGGAACTAAGTCCTTGCTTTTGGGAAAACATTATCAATTATGCCAATTACATGGCTAATTGCTCTCCCATGAAGGATCTAAAGTATATAACATTAGAGGAATAATGTAGTAACTTTAAACCAGATGTAAGCCACTTTTGTGTTTGGTAGCTAAGCCCAAGCACATATTCTTCATAAAAAAAGGAAAGGATTACAACCTTAAATTTAGAAATGTATTTTTTTTGGTTATTCAAAGGATGTAAAAGGTTATTAAATTATTGTACCGAATATATGATACTAAAAATCAAAATGGTGTCATTAAGAGAAATAATGTCACCTTAAAGAAACTGACTAATTTCATGCTCCAATCTATGGAACTAAGTCCTCGCTTTTGGGAAAAAGTTATCAATTGTGCCAATTACATGGTTAGTTTCTCTCCCATGAAGGCTCTAAAGTATATACCATTAGAGAAATAATGTAGTAACTTTAAACCGGATGTAATCCACTTTTGTGTGTTTTGTAGCGAAGCCCAATCACATATTCTTCATCAAAAAAGGAAAGCATTACAACCTCAAAGTGAGAAATGTGTTTTTGTTTGTTATTCAAAGGATGTTAAAGGTTATTGAATTATTGTACTGAATATATGATACTATAATAATAATAATAATAATCTATTTTTAAGGTCACAACCAAGCCAGACACCAAATTGGTGTATGCGGCCCCCTTATTTGTGGTACAAGGAACCCCCTCCACCCAACTATTTTGACTAGTAAATTCTACGAAGGTATACATACCCTACCCCCCTTTGGATTTGAACTTGTGACCTCTTAGGAGGAAACACAAGTTCTTAACTATTAGGCCCACTTAGGAATAAAGAGGAAAAAAGTGGGGGGATGCAAGAAACAATTGAATTAATAGAATCCATTCAATTCATATATTTCACATTCATATTACATATAGAATACATCCTTGATACATCAATAGTTCCTTACCACCCTAGAGTTGTCCTTTCCTTCTTGTTGAAGAAGATGAGAAACCCCAATCAACTCTCTCATAATGGATGATAATAGTATGATATTTAGACCTTGAACCATTTTTTTAGGAGGAACTTTCCCATGACTAAATTGAAGTTTTTGAATGAAAAACATAAATCTACTCATTGTCATTCTTTTGGTTGTTAGTGAATACAAGCTTATTACAACTTGACCTACTATTTTTTTTCCAGACATTGATCAATATTGAGGTGAGTGTTAATCATGATGGTTGGTTGATGGACAAGGATACCGTTTGGTTTTTCTAAAGAAGGATAAATATTATAGGTGTCAATTGAAAAGGATGTGTTCCTACTAAAAGAGTAATTATTAGTAGAGATGTTAAGTTTGATGAAGGTCTCTCAGCTTGTGCATCTAATTCAATGCATGTTCCATCTTTGGCCTACCAGTTATCTTCGACACATGTGCCATATCCTTTTATTTCTTATTCTTAGTATACTATTACTTATATTATTCATCAATATTCTCCTTGAGATGATGATAGTGAGGATGGAAATCCTACTCTGCCTACTCCACCTCCTTCACTAGATGATTTTATTGAACGTGAACTTGTAATGGCTCCACAACTTCTTCTAAGTCCATACAATAAGTGAAGTAGCAGGTACTCTAATCTATGATCATTTTGATTGGTGCCACACATGTTCATTGTTCTAGTGAACCTCTTCTATTTTGGCTCAATAATTAAAGATTTAGGAACTAGACACATTTATAGAAGCTTTTTCCCAACTAGTATGGGATGTAGACATGAATGAAGAATTCCCTTCCTTAATGGAAAACAATTGTTGGGACCTATTCCCTCTTCTGAAGGGAAGAAATATTGTTAGATGTAAATGAGCTTACATGAATAAGTATACAATATATTGTAGTGTTGACTGAGACAAGGCTCAATTTTTCACCAAATATTTTTCACAAGTAGAAGGCAATGACTACAATGAAATCTTTCATAACATTTCCAAAATTCCACTTGGTTCCTACCCTTGCAACATCATATCAATGGGAGGTCCATCAAATATATGTGAAATCGACCTTCTTGCACGAGGATCTATAAGAAGAGATTTATATATATAACTTATTGGGTTTGTTCATAGTGACTCCATCCTTGTATGATGCCTTAAAAAATCCCTTTATGGTCTCAAGAAAGGTCCTCGGGATTGGTATGAAAATGGATTGGTTCTTTCTTGAATTCAGCTTTTCTATATTCCACTTTGAACCTAATTTGTATACCAAGAAAGTAGGTGAATACTAATAATTGTACTTTATGTTGGTGACCTTATTATCATTGGTAGCGATCCCAAACTTCTAAACCATGTAAAATTCATCCTTAGGATGAAACTTTACATGAAAAAAATTAGAACCTTGAATTATTTTCTTGGCCTCCAAGTTTTTAAAACCAAGGAAGGAATTTATCTTTCCTGACCTAAGTATGCATGTGACATTTTTTATTGCTTCACATGGATCATTGTAAACTGACCTCATCTCTCTTCTATTACAGAGTTAAAATGATTCTCAACTACACCTCACCTAATGTAGACGCCTCTTTGTATAGAAAGTTAGTTAACAATCTTTTGTATTTAAATCATACCCACACAAAAAATTCCTTTATTGTAACTTGGTCTTGTTTCCTAGTACATGAGAGAACCCCATGGAAGCCAATGGAAAGAAACAAAGATGATAATTTAGTATTTTTGGGGTATAATTCAATTTAGTATACAATATAGTTTAGGGGGATCTCCTATGTTTATTGGTTTTAGATAGTTCAACTAGGTTAGTGACCTTGATTAGAAATCTACAATAGGTTAAGTTTTGAACCTTGGTTCTAGACCTATCACTTGGGCTTGAAAGAACCCAATTTCCATTTCTATTTTTTCAGTAGAATCATAGTATTTAGAAAAGGTTCATGCAAGTTAGAAATCCATGTGGAATAGATAGATCCTTTTGTAGTTTTGTTTCCAATAGAAGAATCTGAAAAATATTTGGTGTGACACTTGACAGTGTCATTCAGCTTACCAAGGAGCCAATTCAACACCAATAAAACAAACACATTGAATTACACATGCACTTCATCTAGAAGTTTCTTTAGGATTGTGTCCTTGAAGTGATCTATTGTCATATAGACGATCACGTTTCTACCATTTTCATGAAGCCTCTCATTGTTTGCACTACAAACTAGACCCATGGGTTCAATGCATAGAACAACAATGAACCCATTAACATCAACATTTTTAATACCCTTAGATAAAGAAATATTTAAAAGATAAAGAAACAAAACATGAATTATATTTAGCTTAATAATGTAAAACATAATCATTTTCATTCATAACACGCATTGCTCATAATTGACATAACTAACAAAATTTTTAATAAGGGGGAACTGATATCCATTCCATTCCATCTCAGAACAATAGATTACACACATGCGTAACTCATTATATATTCCTCATACAATACCTATCATACTACTCAGTCCCTATTCCTGGAACAAAACAATGCATTCTCTATACCTCCCCTCTAATTGACCCCCATTATCCCTATTTATACATATTTGCGTCAGTTACATTCTTTTGCAGCCATTACTTATCCCTTTTCTTGACAGGTGCATAGGAGACCCTATGTGTAGTACATTCTCACTGTGTGCACTATATAATATCACAAAGTCGTGTATAGAACAACCCATGTGAGCGCAAAAAAAGCCCAAGTGTACACACTACATAAGAACGTAGAATTATTAAATATGGAAAAATAGGGCACCGAAAAGGCCCCCAACACAAGTCTTTGTCTTGTCCTTGAGACAATCTAGCTCATTGAGGCAAAATAGGGCCCGATGAGGGAAGCTTGTGCTTCACTCATGTGCACAAGTCAAATATTCTCTTGGCTTCCACTTTACATAATTATTCAATGTTATGGATGTGCTAATTATATTTTTCAACAACTTCCTTAGTAGATTACATGGGTTCAAGCCTCAAATTTTAATCTATCATGGAGATGGGCCAACTTACTGATCAACTATTGTTGCTCCATGTGAGTTGTTGTATTTTTCTTACTCAACTCGATCATTTCAAACATACTATATGCTCGAGAACTTGGTGGTAGCTCAGTTAGGGTCTTCTGTTTTTCCACAACTTGACCTACAAATTCATTAGTATTCTTCCCCCATTCTTCAACTTCTAGTGGATGCTGTAAATAATTCCACAATTAATAACTAGAGTTTATAATTTCTGAAAATTTAGCAACTTCAATTGTTATCTTCTCCAATCTTTCATTAAATTCCTTGATGTGTAGGTTAAACTCTAGTTGATATTTTGGGACCACTTCCACCGTGTGCACCATCAATTATGTTATTAACTTACTTCCATCAAACCATGGAAGGTCTTGTAACTTAGTTCCAATCCAATGCTTATATTTCTACACATATGCACATCTTCGGGATGACATCTCGTATCTACCATTTTTCCATATTTCAAATATGTGTCCAAAGAGAAAATAGTCCTCCAACTCAATTCCCCATCTACAATAACATTCACACAATATCCCTTCCACACAATGATGTTGTAAATATTCTCCAGACTAGAACTATGTACATCATTGTTAATAGGATTAGTGAACTTGTCACCCTTAGTTGGATCCAAGGGAGTCACCATGCACAATTCCTCTTTTTTGAATGAAATCTTTCTCTACTTCAAGTTCAAAATTGTATTGTTACCAAAATCCTAGTCTATCCCAAGCAAAGCAGGATAGGGATATTTCTCATCCATTATTTCAATAAATTCAAAATCAATTGTATTCTTCACTCCATCAATGTTCACTTCAACATTCTCTACCTATCCCATAGGATAGATATTATATTGATTTTCCAATCTCAACTAGATAGGTGACCGCACCAACTATGGCCTACCCATCAACGACCAAGTATTATTTGGGAGGATGTTAACATCAAATCTAAGATCCAACATAATATCATACATCTCATATCCCCAATGTCCATAGCTATCTTAAATTCTCTTATTATCTTTCTTCTCTTCTTCACCTATATAACATGTTTCTTAGGCAAAGGTTCAAAAATACATACATCATTATTCTCTAAGCTAACTATCCACCTTGTCATCAACTCAATCAAACTCTTGGAACTAAGGAGATCATTAAATACTTTTATGCAACACGTCAAGAAAATACTTATTTGATATTCAAGATGAGGTTCACATTCTTTCAAAATTCAAGGGTCCTTATAACTTCTTAGCATGTTCCTTAGAAATTCCATAGCATTGCAGAAGAAGTTATTTTGTTGCACAACATCAAACTTGGGTGGTGCATGGACAATTTTATTTACCTTGCATTACAAAACCTGGATTGCATCCAAACCAATCTTTGCATCTTCTGAAGTCACCACATGTACTCTAAGTTCCTCTTCTCTCTCCCTCCTAGGTTTTATAAAAATCACTTTTTCTCTTTCCATTTATCTATAAGGTCTAGGTAGTCCTCCATGTCATACCTTGCATCATGGTAATGTCTATACCATGGCCAAGGTTTAGCATAGAAACAATAAATTTGTCCAACCTCCCCATAATATAACAAGTGGATGCACCTCCTCATCTCTGACATCTGTAACCACCTTTGAAATCTCCTCATCTAGCTATATAATTTTTATTTGTCCCTTACACGTGGTAAGCATATTTTTTGCACTCTATCATCATCTCCATGCTTTTTCAATTGTTCACATCATGCCCCATAGACTTGCAAAATTCACAAAAGGTGTTTTAGTGGAACTCTAATATATTTGCAACATTGGACACTGAATAAGCTCATGTCCCCAAGTCCTACATATCTAACACCAATTTGATTCTCCCAAAGAAAGAAATGGGTTTGGCACACCGATCACTGTAGTGTAGTTTCCAAGGATTGGGCATTCACTTTTGTGATGTCCCTCTATCCTACACATAGTACATAACACCTAGTAAAGGACTACTTTTCCTTTCAACATCTCTTGTAGTTGGTTAGTCAAAGAGGCCAACTAATTTTGTACCTACACCAAACCTGATGAGGGTTGAGATAATCCTTCTAGGGTTGATTCCAATATTATAGACATCTCCAATGCATATTCCTAATATATGATATTTCATTGTGCAAGAGGAACTTGAATGTGGGGTAACAATATAGCAATAAACCATCCCTTGTGTTGGACCTCCAATAGCTTGAAACTGAAATTTCCAAGCAATTCCTTGAACCTTTGGTCATAATCCCAAATTATTTCTCCTACTTTATGCTTAATCTCCTTTATCTCTGATACACATTGTTTCTCCAATTGGGTTTCTAAAATTCGTTGATCAAATCCTTCCTTATTTCATCCAAAGTCTTAGCCTATCCCATAGGAATATCAACCTTGTATTTCATATACCATTGCAGTGCATGATCTTTGAAAGTGGTTTCTAACTGCACAATCTTCACTACCTCATTTGTAACTTTATTCACTATCCATGTAGCCTTGCATATGAACCACTCTTTCTCTGCATAATCCCTCCCAATTATATGGAACATAAGGAGTCTAATCATGGGGTCACCATTTGTTCATGCCATTGTGAAATTCAAAGTCTTAATTGTTCCTATAATTGTGTTCACTACTCGTACTACTATTCTCTATTATAGTATGTTCATGGCCTCTATATCTACCAAACTTTCTCCTTCTTCAATTAACATGCACTCAAGGGGTGGTTCTAAAGGGGTTTGTTTTACGTTATTCTCTACAAAAAATTCCTAATGGGGTCCAAAGCCTTCTCCTATCATCAAATGAGCTAATAGTTATACCAATGCTAAAGCATGTTCACTTTTTTTAGAATCATCTATGACTCCTCTCACAACATCTCCTTATAAAGAAATTTATAATTCCTCCTCTAATTCATTTCTTGACCTCATACTCCACTAGGGTCTGACCTATTGACCTTCTTCCTCTACATCGTCCTCTAGATGGGTGCATCCCTCTAGTGTCTCCTCTTCCTTCTTCATGTATTCCTCATGCTCATACTTTCCTCCAACTCTTACCCTTGGTGTTGTCTACCCTTTTCATTTTCTCTTAGCACTTCTATTTAATATGTCTTCCCCTCTCTTTCTCAGATCATCCATGTCAATTTTCCAAACTACTTTGTGCAACTCATCTCTTGTTGCATTCCTCTCTTCTTTGGCCCTTTTATGCTCCTCTGGTTCCATCTTCCTTCCACTCCTCTACCTCCTCACATCCCCTTCATCTCTTCCACTCCCTCATCGTGAGAGTCTACTCTATGATGGCATTGAGTCACATCTACATGAACCCTTTCTCAACATATAACATCTTGATCCACAATGGTATAATCTCTAGAAGTCTTTCTATTTTCCCATCCTGAAAATCCATCTTAGCGACACCAAAAGACTAGCTATAATCAATGGCAATCTCCACAATATATCCTACTATCGCCCGATCAAACTAGAAATCAATAACATGGGTTCATTTGTTATCTAAGGTCTCCATTTCGTCAATATTTTATTGATCCCATACTACAAGTTCCTCGAATCACTTGAGGGGGTTAATTTCAGTTTCTTTTCAACCACTCATATACTAAACTAGAAAATTCAACAAATAAATATACATGCTTATTCAAATAAAGGTACCTCTATTTCCACCACTCGGGGTCTAGATGCAAGTTCTAAGTCTCTCTCTAAGAGAACATATTCTCTTTTTCATTCATCCAGTCCTAGATCCCCAACAATTTGGGATTCCATGACACATTTGGGGTCTCTTTCTATATAAAATTTTTTAATCCCAACAATGGAACCAATTGTTGGCACTAAACATCAGACCTAGGGTTCAGTGCACAAGCCAACAACAAACCCATTATCATCAACATTTTTAATACCGTCAAGGAGGTTAAGGTGTCACCCTAGATAACAATAAGCATTATAGGGACAAATTTACAACATAAAGAAACAAAACATGAATTATATTTAGCTTAACAATGTAAAACGAAATCACTCATCACTCATAACATGCATTGCTCATAACTGACATAACTCATAATATTTTTAAGAAGGGGGAACCAATATCCATTCCATTCAATCTAAAAACAATGGATTACATGCATGCATAACTTCTTGTGTGTTCCTCATACAATACCCATCATACTACTTATTCCCTATTTTGGTAGAAAAGTAATACATTCTCTAGACCTCTCCTCCAATTGACCCGCATTGCCCCTATTTATACATATTTCATCGATTACATTCTTTTACAATGGTTACTTATCCCTTTTATTGATAGGCGCATAAGAAACATCGCGCGCAATACCTTCTCAACCCGCATGCCATACAACATCACAAATCCACACAGAAAACAATACTAGATTGCACAACAAAAACCAAGTGCATGCACTACATAAGCACACATAATACTTCAAAATGGAAAAACAAGGCGCGAACACTCACAAAATTCAAGTTCTTGAAGATTTAGTCTATGTTAGGACTTCAAAACATTGTCATTAAGTGGGGATAGGCTCTAATTCCTCCTTCCTTCTCCTTTTTTCCATTTTTGTATATCCTTCAATCCTATCTCAAGTTGTTCTTAAGGGGGGTTTTAGGATATTTCAACCTAGGAGTTACTTTAAGTTCAACTTGGTCAAGTGTCCTTTTAGGTTCAAGTGTGATTTTGCACTTTATTAATTAATGGTCATAATCATGTCCTACACATGAGTGATTCAACAGTTCAACATCTCCTCGATATTAATGACACTTGATTAGCGACTTAACACTTGATTGGCTCATGATCTCTATTTAAAGCACACATATGGTCACTTGTTGATGATTGATGTGAGAGATGTTCATGCAATCTATTTTTCTACATTATTAAATTTCATTTAGTATCATAGGCAATTTTCCCTCCTTGAGGGATTTTAACCACATAAACACTAGTGTCCTAATATTTTATTTATGTGTGAGTGAATGTCTCTAGTGTTTGACTTATGTGAATAAACCATGTTTTTGAATAGAACACATCAATGTTGCTGATATTTATGGTGAAATTTGAATTCTAAGTCATTCTTATATGGATTAGAAGTTAACGAGGTAGGTGATTAACGATTTACATGGTTGTGAATGATATTGCCTCATATGAGATATATGTGAATTTTTTCTTTACTTGATTCTTGAATATATTCCTTTTGTAAATGGTATCGATATTCTTTAGAGATGTTTTCTAGTTGTAGTAGAATGAGTGTTTCTGAAATCTTCAACTTCATTTTGCTAAAAAAATGGGTATCATAACATCTACTGTGTGCACATTCAATAGTTCACTATATAACAACTCTAAAATCTTACCATCTCTGCTATGACAGAGTCCTCCTTTGTTATCTCTATTGTTTTAAACCGGTTCCCCTAAAGAAATTACTCCATCATATTTGTATGGAAAATCCAATCTCTTCCATGTCTTGGGAATTTCCTTTTATATATATCATCAAAGATTTAGTTATCAATGACTCACCTTTCCAAAACTATTTCTTCAACTACTTTTTCTTGCCTTCCACACATGTTAGCTAATGTGGCACTGGCATAGTTGCATGGGGGGGAACTTAGTAGAAAATGTACAAAACACGTGCATTCATGGACTAATAAAATTTACCTCTATTTTTATAATTTACCACATCCTCATCTTATTCATATAGCCTCCTATTGGTAATTTTTAAAATAATTATCAGTAGTCTCTTACGAAGATTTATCATTTTCCAAACAAAATTCCATCGATAATTTAAAAGTTGCTCTCAATTTTAAAGTTCCCTACCTCCATTATTTACCATGATATCAAACTAGATAGTGGAAAATTAAAATACTCCATGTATGCACTCACACATTATTTTCTCAACTTCAAAAGTGAGACCTCCCTATGTGTGGATGCTCATGTGTTGTACACTTGGTGCTAACCAAACATCAAGGTGTCTTTCCATGTGGTAGTTAATGAGTGGTTGTAGCTTGGTGTTGTGGCTTTAGGGGTTGCTTTCCCTACATGCACTCAACCCTTTCTCCCTTATCAATCATGTATGTAATAGGATGTTGACATGCATCATTGCAACGAGTGTTCCAACATCTAGGCATTTAATTAAGGAACTCCATTATTTCCAACACCTTTTATCCTCCCAAGCTAATGGATACGATGGACCTTATTCCAAGTCACTTGAGTGGGCATTTGAAATTTGGAAGAACATAAAAGATATTAATCTCCCTAGCACCTAACAGACCAAAAAATCTTATAAATCCCATATAATTGGATGTTTGGTGTCTATCCCTCAACGCAACACTTCAAATTCACTTATTGCCTAAGTAAACCCAAAATTATTAAATTTCGCATAATAACATATTTGAGTTTGGCTGACAACACAACACTTCAAATTCACCTTGTGCCTCAACTAACCCACAATTCTTATTAAAGCATGCATAATTGGACATTAGGTGTTTGACCCTCAACACATAATTCAAATTCACCTAGTGACTTAGTGGACCTATGTTAAGGTCCTAACCCGCACATAGGTAGATTAATGTATTCGGATGTAATAAAGGTCAATATTAATAAGACCTTTCAATAAAATAGAATAAGGCGGATGTAAGAAGACCTAATAGAAGCTTCCGCTTCTAGAAGGATC
>SNQJ01S0141370.1:9032-33896 GCA_010110895.2 Picea sitchensis
GACCACTTTGGAGTTCATCCATATTTACTTCTTATCAACCATGACAAAACAATAATGAGTCATATTTACATCAAACACTATTGGGTCCATTACCCAAACCTTTTTGCTACGGGTCTTTCTTCAAGGGTTGACACCAATGATAACCAACCTTAATCAACATCAACCACCAAGGTGAAGCAAGGAAATAGTAATAATGTCCAAGAATATGTCATGAAATCTAGAGAAATCTAAGATACAATATACTCAAATGGTTTAAATATTGAAATGATGCTCACCATAATACTGACTTGTACCTCATAGAGAAAGGCCCACTACCTTCTAGAAGCTAGCTGATGTGGTGGATGCCATCTAAAAATATGTGACCATATGTGGTGGTGAGAGGAGTTTCCATCTATGCAAAAGGGTACTACTAGTCATGTAGTCTCTCAGCACTCCATATCTGCAATCTGAGGACCTCAAGACATAATCTCCTTAGTTATCTACAAAATGGAGATAACACCTGGCTCCTACTTTGGGACATGTTCTCATCGTAGAGTGCATGAGAACCACAACATCTCATGGTAGACATGTGCCTGCAAGAAAACATCAAAATATCAATTGCAAGATGGCATACTCATCCTTGGTCTCATATGATCACAGTTAAAACCAACTAAGATAGAAAAATAAAAATTTGACATTTTTTCAAAAAATTATAAGCTAAGAATGAAATCAATATGCAAGTAGAGAAAAATGAAAATGAAATGCATCTAAACTAATATGATCAATCAATATGAAAATGCAAGGAATCAAAATGACTTACCTACTTACCTGAGGCATCGACCCTTAAAAATTCATGTGACCTAGATGTGAGGTTGGAGAAGAGATCCATATAATGGTAGTGGCATATTCCTCCTATCTAATGTTGTCATATAGTACCTTTGTTTGTCAGAATTCTTCCTGATGACGTAAGGGCCAAGCCCTGAATTGTTGTCTTTTTTGTCATCTATGGGATTTCCCTTTCTTTTGTCCCACATGAGCTCAATAATTCCTTCAGTGAATTTGATTCAAGGTGTATTCTCATCATATGGAGGCTCTGTATGGACTGTCTCTTTGACAATTTGTTCATGTTTCTCATATCCTTATTTCATGATATAAATAGACCCTAGTTCCTTCTAATGGTATTTTGCAGTCTTGTTCTTATCTATCCATTGGAGAAACATCTCTATGGAATATTCTTGCATGAAGGGTAACTCAGATGGATCATACTCAATAACTTGTGGATGCATATCATAGTAGTGTTCACTGACATAATTAGGGCCCCTCAGATCCATCACATGTGTATTTTTATTTTCCATGTTATGTAAGATCTCATACGTGCCATTTTCCATGGGGATATATGCATGTTTAAGGTTCATGCTAAGGAAACCTCCAAGGGTTGAGGGTCAGGACCTCAACAAGAGCATCCCCGAGGCATCTGAAACATCGATCACCAATATGTCCATGAGGATGTTGATATGTGGAAAATCTATCAAAAACACCTCAACATATTCACACACCCCCAAGACCTTGAATCTTATTGAATCAATACCACAAACATTGACATAAGGTCGGGTTGTCTTCAAACCAAGTTTTTTCATCAGCTCCAATGATATGATATTTGTTGAGGCCCCTGAATCAAGCATGTAGTTGTTCAAGTGGAGGCCATTAATTCTAATGAAAGATAGAAGGGAGGGTTCTTCTCCTTTGTCTGATCGAGATACATAGTGGTCAAAATGATGGGAGGGCCCTCCTTCTCGGTTGGCACCTGTAAGACTTCCAAAACTTCCCTTTTCACAGAAGGGATCTTATACATTTGTGTCACTGGGACAATCATATTTAGGTTTCTAAACATGCTTGCAACATCTATATTTAACTGAATATTATCTGTAGGAGTTGGCTTAGGAAGCAACTCACATACCAGTGGTGGAGGTGGTGGAGCCACCTTTTCTGCTAATGGAAGAGGAGTATCGGGATGTGATGGAGGGGTTGAAGCATTTTTTATTCTGGTGTATGTTAGAATTTCCCTCCTTTTTAATTCCTTCTTATAATCATATGTCAATTTATTTAAGGCCCACAGTCTCCCCTCTCTTTTTCATATTCTTCTGGATTCATTGATATGTTCTTTGGTAACCTATTCATTTTTAAAATTGCAAATCATGAAGTTTATATCGTCAGTATAATCTTCATCTCATCGGGGGAACTCATCTTCCATGTGGGGTTCTTGGCATGGGAGACACCAAGATTTTATATCAACTGTCACAATAGGTTTCAAAGTATCTGGGGCCTTTGCCTCTTTGTTTAGGTCTTGGTTTCCAATCAGTGGCATCTCTCTCTTGTCTAGAAAACTGAGGTCTGGGAGTAGATTGATTTATTTTCACTGTAGTCATATGGTTCATAAGTTGATTCTGCACTAGAACAAAATGAGTATTCATTTGGTATATCTTTTGAGTCAGGAGATAAATCATATTAGGAACACTGTTGTTGGAAATCTTCGTCCTTTCTTCTGTCTTGGTACAAGGGTACTGAAAATGTTCAATTTTTTAATCAAACAAATTTTCTTCAATATCGATACTGAAATCTTTAGCCTATGCCAATTATGTGGGTTTTTTTTATCTTTGAGAATGTATCAGAACTACCCTTCAAAATAATTCATGTAAAGGAGATGAACTGATGATGTTTTAGGACGGTAATCTGTTGGAATTTGATTGTACGACCTATCAAATATGGAAATGAATTCCTTTGCTATTTCATTCTCCTTTTTATTTATTTGATTGAACTGAGTCCCAAGTGTCCCACCATCTACCTTTTTCGACCATCTTCTCTTGAATAAGTTGGAGAAAGCATCATAGGATGTGATATGATCATCAAGGAGTCCTTTGAATCAATCAATGGATTCTTCAGTCAATGATGAAGAAAATAAGATCATGGCCACATCTTCATGATCAATACCTGCATTTTCCATGTCTTGACCGATGGTGTAAATATGATCCTCAACAGTTATCACATTGTTTCCTGGGAAATTTGGAAACCATTTGTTGATTTCTTTGGGCATTGTATTAGGGTATGCTTGGATTTTGACCATGTTGAGAGGTTTGTAGAGGTATTTTTCCCAAGGGTGAGCCATTGGAGAAAAGGTAAGGGTACCATGGAAAAGGGTTTTAGCAATGTTAAACTTGAGTGGAGGCCTTCTTTGGTAGACCTTAGAAGGATTCAACCTACCAGGGGGAAAAGGTTTGGGAATGGAAGGTTTTTGGGAATGTGGAGTCACCATATGAGCTTCAAGATGATCTCATCAATAAAAGTGGAAAGGGAACGTCCCTTGGGTGGAGGTAAGGGAAAGGATTTAGGATAACTTACCAAAGTGTCGTTTAGGGTACAAAGAAGATTCAAAATCTTCCCTAGAAATGAAACCGAAATTTTATAGCGCAAGTTGTAGGTTGGTTAAATCCCATCTCAACCACAAAATAAAGTGCTACAACTTGGGAATCCTACACCCAATGTCACCTCGATGTAGGTCCCGCACTTCAAGGGTGACTAGGTCACTCTAGGGAGATAATCTCAGTGACCCTAAGGGAAATGAGATGAATATGAATAGATATGGAAGTGGAGCCCATAGAGGTCAATTCTAAGTGGAGTGAAATTTGGAATGAAGTATTGGGAATTTCCAAGGGTTTCCAAGTATGTTGAGTAACCTGTAAATGGTGAAATACCTCCCCAAGACACAAGAAAAACCACTTTGCAATGATGTATGTTAGTTAGATCAACAAGTTAATATTTTTTTCCCTAATTTTCAGAAATATATAACAGTATATATCAGCAATAATATGGTACTATAATATACTCAATAAATTTTGTAGATCAAGTAGAAGATACAAGAGAAAGACTAGTTAATGACTAGATAAACTCAAGATGAAAAACCAATATTCTAGCATAAAAAGATAATGTTGTTGTAAACACTTGTCTATAGAAAATTATATCAGCCTTATGGCTGTAACATTCAATGTATCACATCAAGAAAATAATCCATTAAAACCACTCAAACTTTTCCAAAAACTACACTAAACCAAGAAGAATAAGTGTGCAAACTTTGAGCAAAATCCAATGGTTGATAAGAGAGTTATTCAAGCAAATGAGTTAGGGTTCCTACAGCCCTAATGGCTGAAGATGTAATTTTATAATAGAAGCAAGAAGTATCCCTTTCATAGGTATTCCCTAGTGGTTGTGAAGTGCCCAAGGCACAAGGAATACAATCCACTTTGCAAGAAGTAAAAATGACCAAAAATCATATTTCCCAATGTAATAATTTGTTTCTCCAATGCAAGACTAGTGCCTTTATTTATGGGTTAATGGGGTCAAAATGAAAGAGCCAGGGTTACTAAATCGTTGGGGGTGTAAATCCTCTTACTTCCCAAGGCAAGTATCCTAGCTAGGGTTTGAATATGAGGGGTGTAAATCCTCTTGCTTCCTCAACTAAACCCTTGCAAAATAAATTTAAAATCTTAGCAATTATGGTGGAAACTAGGATAGCGGTGTATATCCTTATACTCCCTGTCTAACCTTGGAAAAAAAAATCTTATCTTGAATTATAAATGATAATAAAAAATTAAAGAGACCATACCATTCGAGAAAAATTATTAACATTCCAAAGTAAACATCCATAAAAGAAACATGAAGACCTCCTAGAGATAGTGCACCATCATCATCATCACACCATAACCAAAAATAGTTATTCCATATCACAAGACGAAAAATACTCCAAGTGCAGTGAAAATTTCAGACCAATACTTCTCACAATAGGGAGAGTTATGTTCAAAAGAGATCATCTAATCTCTTATTTATACAAAATATAACTAAGGTGACTTGTCCATATATTAAGGGGTAATCCAAAAGTCTAGGGTTCAACAACCCTAATCTTTCCCCCTTTAACAAAGTAATATTAACAATTAGTTTAAAATTCACTTTTGCACATAATAAAACTGTAATTTTAGTAGGGTGTCACCCATTTAGGGGATGTTTGGAATTTGGAGGAGGTTGTTTGTGATGGAGAAGAGTAGATAGGCTTCCCAAAGTCACATGTCAAGCATCCAACAACATCCTTCATGATGGAGATTCAAGCCCCTTAAAAATGTCCAAGTGCCAATGTATGTCACCTCACCACTGTTGGGTATGTGTTATATTCTTTGCATGTGTCTGTGTGGGCACGTCAGGTTCGACAACTGCGTCTGATGATCCCTCTAGTAGTGCTCTTTGTGTCATGTGCACCGGGCGCTTTCCTAGGGGGGTCCCAGGGGGGGCAGTTATGCCCCCTGGTTACGCGCAGTGTTCGGGGCAGTGCCCCGAAATATTTTTTTGGGGTGGTTTTTGCTATGTTTAGAGGATTTTGCTATTTTTAGCAGTTTACTAAATTAATCCCGGATTAAGGGATTAGGATTTTGGTATCTACGAAATACCTAAAAACATTGTATATATTGTATGGTGAATGGTGAAATTCAATAATGAATATAAGAAAGGTTTTCCCGATTGAGGGTTTCCGGTATAAATCTATGTAATCTGTGTATGAGCCATTGATTAAATTTTGTTTTTCTCAAGAATCTATATGCATTGCTTTACTTCATAGGTTTAAAACTTACATGTGGTATCAGAGCTCATTTTTGGCTTCAGAGGGACGCCTTTGTTGTTGAGGTGTTGGCTGGAATCTTGATAGATCAAGTTTATCTTGGGCTTGTGATAAATCTGGGTTTAGTGGGATATTTTGCAATGGTGATTTGAGTGCATAAAGATGAATGACAATCTCTTCTGGTCAGAGATAGATAAGTTCAATGGTAAAACTTTGAGCTATGGAAGATGAAGATGGAGACCTTCTTGTAGACAAGAACAATGGATCGTTGTGGATCCTAGTGCACAACCTACTGGCACACAATTGACTGGTACACAAACTACTAGTAAACAAACTACTAGTACACAAACTAATAGTTCACCACCTATTGGTATGTCGAATGAATATTGGGAGAAATTGGACAGAAGATAAAGGAGTACTATGGAAAAGCTCGCCTAGTAGATTCAGTGTTGATAGATAAAGGGAGATACATGGCTAAGGAACTATATAGGGATAAGTTGGGGAATTTGTATCAATCCAGTCCCTAGTAAAGTTGTTTCTTTGAAAGAAGTTATATCATCTTAGAATGGAAGATGAATATTATGTGAAAGAACATCTAAATTCATTTAATAATCTGGTAAGTCAACCTGTCTATGTTAATATTACAATTGCAAAAGAAGATAAGTGTACTACTTTGTTATGTTCTTTGCGGAACTCTTGGGATAATCTGTTTGTAGCAATAGGTGGTACCACTCAATATACATTGAAGTAAGAGGATGTAGTTTCATACTTGTTATACGAGAAGAGATGAGGTGGAAAATCATGAATGGTCATAGCAAGATGCTTTATTTGTAAGAGAGGTCATACCAAGGCAGGAATCTGGTAAAGCCTTGATCTAAATCTGAGTGAATCTAAGTCTCTAGGAAAATATTTGAATGTTGAGTCTTGATTATGAGGGCATTATAAGAAAGATTGCAAGTCTAAGAGGATGAAAACCAAGGGATTTGATAGTACCTCTTCCACAGGGAAAAACCTCCAATGAATAAAGGAGGTGATGTTTACCTAGCATCTACAAGTACACACATGAAGGCCAGTGATGTATGGTTGATCCCGGTAGTGCATCATACCATATGACTCTCACAGGATTGGTTCTCACGAATATGAAAAATATGATGGTGGTGATGTATTCCTAGGAGATGACTCGACAACAAAAATATTGGGGTGTGGAAGAGTTAAGTTGTTGCTAAATATGGAAGGATTAGAAAGCTCCATGGGGTTCTGCACATTCAAAACTTGCCAGGAGCCTAACATCTATATAAATAAGTTGTATGATGCAAGTGGATCTTTATGTTGGAAATAACATGAAAGATGGTACAAAGGGGAAATGGGTGTTGATGAGGGGAGTTAGGTGTGGAACTTCTGTACAAGTTGTTGGGAAACATATACTAATGGGTGTAATAGTTATGTTCTCCTTGAGTACAGACAAATAAGAAGACAAGACCAATATAGTCACACAGAAAAGAAGACCATGTTGTGGCATCAAGGTGGGGCATATTGGAAAAGTGCCTTCGAGCACTACGGTAAGAGCATGGTTGAGAAAGGTATGTCTAATTACTCACAGTTTTGATTTACGTGAACATTGCATATATAGTGGCTTATATCAGTAAGATTCCCATATGGTTCTACAAGAGCAAAGGGATCTTGAGTTGATACATAGTGATAGTGTTTGGACCTATTCTATTCCATCCCTAGGTAAATATGTGTATTATGTTTCATTCACCAGATGATTTTCAAAGACACATGGGTTATTTTCTTAGAAAGAAATCAATGTGTTGTCATTAAAGAGTTTAAAACAAGGTATAAAATTAAAGACAGAGAGAGAAAATAAAAGGTATTGAAATAGATAATGGTGGGAATTTTGAAATGAATTGAGGAAGAATTGTAACAAATTAATGATGTAACAAAGGCAGTTCATCTCCTCACTCCTCAGTGAATATGGATTTTGAGAAAGGATGAACATGACACTAATGGAAAAAGCAAAGAGCATGCTTAGCGGTGATTATTAGGGTTAGGACAAGAATACTGGGCAGAGGGATTGGGTACAACATGTTACCTAGTCAATTGATCACTGTCATCGACGTTGGATGATAAAACTCCACATAGGGTATGGTGCATAAAAGAAACTCTCTCACTTCAACATCCTAGAGTGTTTGGTTTTGATTCTTATGTACATGTTCCAAAGGAAAATAGGAGTAGGCTGGATAAAAGGGTAAAATTGTATCTTTGTGGTTATAAATATGGTGTGAAAGGTTATAATATTTGGAACATAAACCAAGAAGATTGTTTATAGTCAAGATGTTCTTTTTTAGAGAGGTAAAAGATGTGTCCAAATAGAATTCCCTGCAATGCAAGACAAACACAGAAAATAGAGCTTGATTTGGATGATGCAAAATCTGAATCATCTGAAAGAAGAGGCAGAAGAAGAAGATTAGAACCTCATACCCGGTATTGAGGAGATGAGTGAGATAAAAAGGAAACCAAAGGAATTGGAGTCCACCTAATTTGGTTCAATTTTTTCTTTATCACATGATGATGATCCAAAGCATCCAAGGAAGCCAGTGAATTTAGAGGGTAGACTCTAGAAAGAGTCCATGGTTGAAGAAATGAATGCATTGGATAAGAATGATGCATGGGATATGAATTGAGCTTCCATTTGAGAAAATATGTTGGTAGAAAATGGTTTGTTTAAGAAGAAGTTTAATGCACTAGGTAAAGTGGAGAAATACAAAGCTGGAGTAGTAGCAAAGGTTAGTCAGGTTGAAAGAATTGACTTTGGTGAGATTTTCTCTCTATTTCTAAGTTAACTTCTATTAGATTTATTTATCTGTGTTTTTATTTTGATCTTGAGGTGGAGCAGATGGATGTGAAGACAACATTCCTACGTAAGGATCTGGAAGAATAAATCTACATGAAGCGTCATAAGGCTTTGTAGTAAAGGAAAGAGTTGAATTACTGGCATATTCAAATAAGTCACTATATGGTTTGAAGCAATCACTAAGGATGTGGTACCAAAAGATTACGACACATACATCCTTGGATTGAGACTTGTGAGAAGCAGTGAGCATTGTTTATATTTCAAGTAGGTTGGTAATCACTTCATTTATGTAGTTTAGTATGTTGATGACATGTTGTTGGTGGAAATAGCATGGATGTTTACAAGGAGGTTAAATCCTGACTATCCTCAAATTTGACATGAAGGATCTAGGTGCCTCAAATTTCATTTTGGACATGGAAATTAAAGAGAGATCATGCAAAACAGGAAAATTTGGTTGAATCGAAGAAAATATGTTGAAGGGATGTGCAGAGGTTTAATATGCATGGAAATAAAAGCGGTCAAGGTTCCTATTCCTATAAGGTGTAAATTTTTGTAGATCGGTGTCCTGAACATAGGAAGAAGAAAACATGTCCCACATGTTTCATATGCTGAATGGAGTTAAAGCAGGTTTGATGTATGCAATAGACTGCGTACTAGACCCGGACATTGCACATGCGATTAAGGAGATTTGAGTGAGTATATGTCAAAACTAGGAAAGGCGCATTGGAAAATAGTAAAAAGGGTCTTGAACTATCTTATTGCTTTTCTGATTATGGATTGTGCTACCAAGAAGACTAGGATTGGGTAAATTGGTGGACATACATGGATTTGTTGATGCGGTGGGCTCCCCTTTACTTTACTCAATGATAAGCGTTTCACTTCTTTCTTGGGTGATCCGTAGGAGAGAAGCATATGGAAGGTGGTCGACAACAGGTATTCCAACAGAGGATGACACAGCCGGTAATACTCATAACAGATCAGATCCAACACACGATGTTTTCATTGGTAAAACCCCTCACGGAAACATCCGGCCGACCAATCGACCCTTGGAGCAATTTATTAATGCCAAAGAAAAAATTCTGAGAGAGATTTTACAAGAGAGTTTCTCTGTCGATCATCGCCAAATGACCTCCATGCTCTTTAAATAGATATCATGGACCAATGGTGTTAAGCCACCGGATCAATGGCCATTAAGATGCGAGGAGAGTATGAACCTTAGGATCACTCTATGTGAGAACATCTCATTGGCTAGTCGTTACTAACAAGTAACTAATGCATACTAAAGAAACATGCTTTTACCTAACGACATATTAGACCAAGTAGATCTTAACTAACTCTAAGTGTCTAAATATCCTAACACATCACTCCCTTAAGAACAACTTGGGATGATAGGATTGAAGGATTTACAATAATGACACAATAGGAGAAGGAAGGAAGGCATTATAGCCTATCCCCCATTAATGACAAATTCATGAACTCCTAACATATATAGAAGTTTGGAAAACTTTGTTTTTGTAATAGACTTTGTGAAAATGTGTGCACCTTGATCTTCTATAGGGAAAAAGAGCACTTCAATAACTTGATCATGAATAATCTTTCGATGAAGTGCATGTGTAACTTTCGATGTGTTTGCCTGACTGATGTTGAAGGCGGGTCTTTAAGCTGATCTTGATGGCACTTTGAGTGTCACACCAAATTCTGGTCAGATGCCGGTGCTGGAACCCAAACTCTGAAGGATCCTACTCGAAGCCAAAGACTCGACTTTTTCATTTACCAACTACTTCGGTACTCTGCTTCTGTGAAGAAATTGCAATAACTGTTGTTTCTTAAGGCCCAAGTGGCAGTCTTTGAACCAAAGAAATTTGGCGAAAACATAACCTGTATTATACTTCTGATCATCAGGGTCGTTTGCCAAATCTGAATCAGTGAAACAACCAATAAGGAGTCCCCACGAGCGTAATGTATCCCAAAGCTGAAACGATTACCATGAGCATAAAGTATCCTTTTAGCACTTTCCAATGGCTTTTCATGGGTTTTATATATCGGGCAACAAGACCAACAACAAGGAAAGATTAAGAATGATTATGAGTTAAGTATAAAAGGCTACCAACTAGCTGATGGTATAGCGTGGCATCAACTTTAGGAGAAGTACAAGTGGCTGAAAGCTTGACTCCATTTGGAAGGGAGAAGGGGATGGTTACAATTGTCCATGTGGCGATGAAAGGGTCACAAACATACTTAAGCGGGAAAGAAAAATTCCTTCGTGGTTACCAAAACTTGGAGGCCAAGGAAATGGTGCAAATCTAGAATAAATGCATTTCAAATTTCTTCTTAAGCCCTAGTTTTCACATGGTTTAAAATTTTGAGTCACCAATAAGGATAGGTCATCAACACAAAGGATAAGGATTATGATATGACTTCCTAATTTCTTAGTATATACAATTGGGGATGGAATGGCACCTAGATAATCAGTGGAAATAAGAAAAGCTATCCATTTGGCGCCTGCTTCCGGTACTTGAGACCATAAAAGAGATTTCTTGAAATGAACAAACAAGGCTAGAGTCATTACGGACATAACCAAAAGGTTGTTCCATTTAGATTTATTCTTTCAAATCATGTGCGAAGGCGGTTAACATCACACGATGGACCTCCCATTTATGTGGTGAGGAAGAACAAGGTGGATGGAATTACTTTTGGCCTCTGAGGGCAAGGTTTCATTATAGTCAATGCCTTCAACGGGAAAATCCTTTGGCAACTATTAGTGTAGCTTTCAATACTTCCATCGATGCATACTTAGTTTGAGAGTATACCCATTTGCATCTAACAAAGTTTTCTTCCTTTTTGGAAGAGGTACAAAGATCCCAAGTATAGTTTTCCATTAAGAAATGATAACTCCTCATTCGTGTTGTATCCCCAATCTACGGATGACACAAGCTTGTGCAAATGTCTACGGATCATGAGTTTCTGAAGCAGGACAAAGAAGAAGAGCTCATTTGGAGCGTGAAGCGTGTCGATCGTCGAAGGATCACCAACAAGATCACCGGTTTCTTCTCATGTTGAACAGAACCATCTAGGCGATTAGGCGGGTGCTTGTTAGGTTCAAAGGAATCATCTGGAATGTCGTGAGGCGGAGGTGGATTTTCATCCTCATTGTCATCATCTGAAGAAGAATCGAGGCAAAATGAAGAAAGCTGTACCAAAGATGGCTTGCATGCGAAGAAAGGCACCTTGTGAATTAGGCTCTCGGGCCAAGAGATTTTCATCAAATTTAACATCTCTTCTAGAATAATTTCATTACAATGTAACCTTTGTAGTTGAAGAATTCAGTAACCTTTGACATATTCAAAACATCCAACAAAAATACACTTCTCACTTTTAGGTTGCAATGCTTTCCGTTTCTCATTAGAAATGCGAGCCCATGCTATACTACCAAATACGCAGAAGTAGGCTTACATCTGGTTTTAATTTTAGTCAAGCTTCTTCGGTGTTATATTTTTAAGAGCCTTTGTGGGAGTGTGATTGACTATGTAGTACCTGATTGATTGCTTATGCCCAATACTTTACACTTAATCCATAAGATTGGATCATACAATTAGCCATTTCTTTTAATAATGCGGTTCTTTCTCTCAACCAACACCATTTTGTTGTGGTGTATAATAGACGATGTGTTGCATTTGGATGCCTTAGTAGTCATTAACTTGTAAATTATTATTCACATATTAAGCCTCATTATCATTTCTTAACCTTTGAATTTGATGTCAGTTAGCTCTACAAGGGCCTTGTAGGCCAAAACTTAATCAAACTTCACTTTGAGTTTTAAGTATTAAACTTAAAGAAATAAATGCGGAAAAGTCATCAATGAAAGTTCACAAGAAAATACTTGCACCAGGAAAAAGAAGGAGAAAAGAGGACAACACAAATCACTTGTAGAACAAAGTACCAAGGTTGGCGTGCCAAAGACACGTTTGTCAAGCGTCTCGATGATGTTTTCTTGAAACACAATAGGAACACACACCATCTCGCATGAAACAAAGAGGAAGACCGGTCACCATCACGGTGATTACATAGATTTTGCAATGAGCGATAGTTTTAGATGACCAAACGGCTCATGCAAAGTTTGCTCAAGTCATCACAATGAGCAACAAAGCTGATAAGAAAAGCTGATGACCCAAAGTTGAAAATCAAACTTGTACAACGATATCGCCGAGGAAATTCGGTTAGAACATGTTTAGGATCTTTAGATCGCGGTTACAACTTGGTGATTGGCTTCGGCGGTTTACCTTCATTTGAATGAGTGATTTGATATACTTTGAGAAGGTTACAAGAAAGATCTAGACCACATAATACATCATTGAGCCAATATTTTGTACTGGTGTTTCAGTCCTACAACTATAGAGATCTATCATCACCAACAAATATTTCCTTGGTGTTACATTCATTTAGACCCGAAAATAATAACATCTTCCAACCATATGATAAGATGCTCACGAATCAATAAGCCACTCATCGGAAAAGAAGTAGTAGTAGGAGAATGTGTATTGAAGGAAAACTAGAAGCAGAAAGTGCGTATTATGAAGAAGAAGTAGAACCAATACTAATGTTGTGCTTCTTCATCGCTGCTTCTAAAATTTCCATCTTGAAACATCACGGACTCATCTTGACCATCTTTATTACAAAGTTGCAATGTTTGTTAGTATTCTTTTTATATTTTGATCCTTTGTCACCATTAGGAGCTGAAGAGTTATGCGGTTGGCTTATAGGTTGTTTGTTGTTGTAGCGAGGATGTTACTTCTTGGGATACTTGGGTTTTATCTTTCTACTGGGAAACTAAAGCTTTGTTTGAGAGGTACACCTTAGTGTTGATCACTCCAAGTTGTAGAAGCTTATCTTCCTCCTAATCAAAGAAACAAAAGGACTCAAGAGTGGGTTCTACATAGCTTTCCCTAGAGCCTCTTTCATGGCATAAAAGGTAGTTACAAACCACGAATATGCACTACCTGGCTTAGAAAGAATAAGATATATGCTTGGCGCTTCCTCCATTGTTATCTCACATTCTTCATATGGGTTAAGTGGAAGCAAGCTTAGATAGATAGTCTCCAAGGCAAGAAAAAATCACTTGGACTCCAATTAGATATTTGATTTTCTAGCTGTTGTGCCGAATAATATGAGTTTACCAAACATGAATTCAGCTTGTCCCAAGCTGCTTCAGGATCATCAACTCCTTGAAGATGGTACCTTAGATCAGGAGATGGACATTCCAATTAGTCACTTCGTCATTCCTATTATCCCATTTGGCTTTCTTATCGCTCATCATCAGTGAGGGCTGTTTCCGTTCCCATGTTAATCCGATACAGTACTTCTTAATAAATCTTCCATATGGGATCTCCATTGGAAGTAGTTGTTGCTAGTAAGCATGACAGTACTGAAACCATATTAAATATGTAGATAATATAGAGTTAAAAACTGAAACTAATGATCTGGATGGAAAGATCTCAAAAAAGTTGTGGCTTTAAAAACCGGCACTGAAAATGGACTTCTGATGTGAGAGTTGTACTTTTAAAAGCATAAATGGTAACCAAATAACCATGTGATAGTGTAGCTACTTTGTAGTGACCCACTTTTATAAAGAAGTGGGGATCACTTTTACAATAGGGATTTACCTTATAACAGAAAAAGTTGCATGCCATCTTTCTAAGAAAATGAAATATAAAGCTACTTATAGTGATTCACTTTTTATACTTGAAGTGATACGCTTTACAATTTTAGCATGAACTTTTCAAAAAAGTAACAAAGAGAGACTTGAACTCAAAACCTCTTCCTTAATAAGGCAAGTTTTAACCAAACTAGATTAGCAAAACATATTGTAATGTGTTCAGAAGGAGGATTGGGTTGTTGTTTATTTGTTTGTTGTTGTTGTTGTTATGGAAGACGGCCTTGGAGAGAACACTCACAAAAACTTCTCTGAGAAAACATTTTCTCTTCTAGACGACAAAAATGGTTAGATATCGGTTATCTTACTCAGAAGATGCACCTTTCCTATCTGTTTCTGATTTTTGATATTGCACAAGGCACGGGGCAAAGAGCATACATATATCTAAAAGAGCCTTGTGGAAAAAAAAATACAAAACCGAAATAAAATCAAAACTTTTTGCAAAAATTTAAAAGTATTGAGACTTTATACCTCCGGATTCTGACTGTAATGGCCGTATCTTGGGCAAACGAAAACCTTTTCGAGTGAAACGAAGTGTTCCTGAATGAAAAACGCCTCAGACGCAATGGAACAGTCCTTTCAGCCCAAGAAAGTAACAAAAATGCCAGAAAATGGAGATGAGGAAACTCGGCTACGATCTCGATCTACAAGAGCGGTGTTCAAACATGCTCTGATACCATGTTCGACAACACAGGTATTCCAATAGGACGAACACCTTCAGTAACCACTCATAAACAGATCAAAGATCAACACACCCGATCTTTCACATGGTGAAACCCCTGCAGGGAAACATCCTGGCCCAATAGCACTGACCACTTGGGTGGTTATTAATGCAAGAAAAAGATTACAGTTTTACAAGAGGTTCTCACAATCGATCATCGGCAAATGACCTCCATGCTCTTTAAAATAGATGGCCATGGACCAATCATGTGTTAAATACAGATCAATGGCTGGTAAGATCGAGGAAGTGAACCGTCGGATCACTCTATGTCGAACATATCGTGACCGTCGGATTTACTAACTACAAATGCATACTAATGCATACTGAAGAAACACACTTTTACCTAACGATATATTAGACCAGTAGATCTTAACTAACTCCTAAGTGTCTATTATCTAACAGAAAGGTTCATACAAGGCTTTTATATTTTACCCAACATTAATCCATCTATGCCTTCAGCCCCTTCTTCACATAAAATAGAGGGACAACCCCTTCTTGGGTCAATACACCCTAATTCATACAAGGCTTTTATATTTTACCCAACATTAATCCATCTATGCCTTCAACCCCTTCTTCCTATAAAATGAGGGACAACCCCTTCTTGGGTCAATACACCCTAAAATCCTAAGAGATAAAGAAATGGAGGGGAATAATGATGGAAAGTGATAGCTATTGTCGGGAATGGTACAATGGATATTTAAGGGAGTTCCTAGTAGAAAACCCCTCCCTAAGGAATACCACTTACTAGGCCATAATGTCAACCACCAAGGTGAATCAGGGAAAAATACAAAATTTCCAAGCATATATTATTAAATCTATAGAAATCTAAGATACAACATACTCAACTGGCTTAAATATTGAAATGAGGCTCACCATAATATTGAATTGTACCTCATGGAACAAGGCCCACTGCCTTTCGGAAGCCAGCTGATGTGGTGGATTCCATCTAGAAATGTGTGACCATCTGCGGTGGTGAGAGGGGTTTCCATCTATGAAAAAGGGTATTGTTGGTCATGTAGTCTCTTGGCACTCCATATCT
Source organism: Picea sitchensis (assembly GCA_010110895.2). Taxonomy (NCBI): domain Eukaryota; kingdom Viridiplantae; phylum Streptophyta; class Pinopsida; order Pinales; family Pinaceae; genus Picea; species Picea sitchensis. The sequence goes on from SNQJ01S0141370.1 coordinate 24,992, forward strand.
ACAACATGAGGGACTCAAGACATAATATACTTAGTTATCCACAAAATGGGGATAGTATATTTCATTGCTCAAGAAGAAATTTAAGGCGGCCAAGACTCTCTCATAACAATCAAAATAGATTGGGACAAGCACATAGCACAACTTGTGTACCTTTGTTAGAAGGTCATCTATATGGACAACTGGCAAGATGACAGGCTCATGAAGATGATGACATAGTTGCACCAAGATTTAGAAAAGAAGGAGAATGTATTGAAAAGGATTCAAGCAGTTTTCCAAGAGAACAAAAGAGTAGGGAAACCTTCCATTGTCATTGCAGATGATAGCACCATGAATGAGACCATGTTGGTAAGCTCACCTTCCATAGACATATACGAAGATAAACTTGGATAATTTGAGAAGCATACTAGGGGTATTGACTCTAAATTTATAAGGAAAATGGGCTATGATGGACAAGGGCTAGGAAAGAGGAGAAAAGGCATATTGATCCCCATCGTAATCACACCTTGGGAAAAGTATGAATGCCTAGGATTTTATGGAATAAGTGAAAATTATGTCACCATGAAAACCATTTTCGTGAAGGGAAAAGACATGTTAGAGTTGGCTTTATCATTAGGAGAAGGAGTAGAACCAGTGAATGAAGGTGGCATCCCATTATAACCTCAACCTTATGGTAGATTGAAGGAGAGTATAAATGAGGAGAGTTCCCAAACTCAACCCACACCTGCACTCTGTAATGTCCTAACTAATTGTTTTTTGATTTTTTTCTTAGTTTAGTGTTATAGATATTTTGTAAAACTATTTTCACAAGTAATTCCAACAATAGTTTACACACACACACAGTTGTGATTTACAATGTAAAAATAATATGGATATCCAAAGATATGTATTGCATAAAATATGTGAGACACCTGGAGTATATTATAAAGATCCCAACAAATTGAATAATAACAAATAACAAGAAACATGATATAGACTTTATGTGTGTTGTCCTTGCTAGGATGCCAAGATATGCTACATGTAGGTTACAATATGGTGCAACAATTATTAGATGATTATATCAGTATTGTAGGTAATGAAATCATCCCATAAAATCATGTACAATATCTCAGAGCTAAGGACTTGGCCTGTAGGTGACAACCCTTATCTTTATTCCCTTCTGGCAATAACCAACTCACCCCCCAATAGAAAAATAACAGTAACCACAAATTAGGCTACCCCCTCACACTAGAACTCGTCCCACAAGAAAATATTTTGGATCAATGACAGAGAATCGACCCCCAAACAACAAGGAAATGACTGAACCAAGGATAAATACACTGCCAAGTAGAGGATACAACCCAACAGTAAGAGAAATCAGACCTAGGTAAGTAAACTTGACCTCTAACATAATAAATCAGCCCCAACTACAATGAACTCGCCCTCACACATCCCACTCGGCCAACAAATAGAGAAAATGAATCCCAATGAGAGATGAGACCCAACAATAGAGGAAACACATCCCTTAGACCAAAAAAACTCAGCCTCAAAGCTAGAACTTAGCCACCAAACATAAACTCAACCACAATAAGAAAAATCAACCACAGTAATGAGAAAATTCATCTCAAATGAATCACATTGAAAAGATATGAATGATATTCACTCAATGAACAACTAGGGTGGATGGTCTCACCATCAAAACCAATCTCTATCTCTAGGGTTTTTCGTCCCAAGAGCCAAAGCCACAAGAGCTCTCTCAATTTTTTCTTCACAAAATAACAATTGCATAATGAGATAGGGCACCTTCATTCCTCTTTTATTCTCTCGTTGACCCTTTTCTTACCCTTTTACCCTTTTAATAAATTAAAGTGACTTTCTGGATTCAAGTCACTTAAAAACACCTTTTTTAATTAATTACTCAATGTCACTTTAAAAATTTTACTTTTCCGCTGCAATGACATTAAATAATTAATTAATCCCATTTTTCTCCACTGAATATAGCCTATGAGAGTCACTTAGGATATTACATCCATCTCCTGGAGCTATTATTTGGAATGGGACATTAGAGTTCTCCCTTCCCGAGATTTCTTGTCCTCAAGCAACTGCAAGTTAGGATGCTGCAAGATTTGGTCACCTTCCCATGTACCATCCTCTATTGGTAAATATATCCACCTAACGAGGTACTTTCGAATCACCTTGTTTCACAATTTCCTCTCTTAGACCTTCAATACCTCCTCAGTGACCAATACTAATTTCCCCTCCTCATCCGATGGAGGTAACTCTATTGAAGAGGTGACATGTTGTCCCAATGCCTTCTTGAGACACGAAGCATTAAATGCATTGTGGAACTTACTTCCCTCTGACAACTCCAACTCATAAGCTACCTCTCCAACTCTATGGATTGTTATAACCCTATATTTCATAGTATCACATGGTGATTAATTTTTATTCCTCTAGTCATATTTCATTGTAAATAATATTTCATTCTACAAATGATTTACAAAAAGAAAAAGAAAAAAAAAAGAAAAAGAAAAAGGAAAAGGAAAGAAAAATAAAAGGATAAAAATAGAAAAAATGAAAAGAGGGTATAAAAAATAATAAAAGACAAAAAAAAAAAAATGTATAAAACCCCATCAAAAATAAATTTTGTTTGAATTATATTGTTTAATCATGATCAAACTTGTTGAATTTATGTTGATAGGTTAGAGAATAAGTTTGGTCAAACTGTTTAATCTTGGCCAAATTAGTTAGGTTAGAGTAATAATTAATCCATCAGTCTAAGCTAGATTAATATGTTAGATGACTAGGTTAGGAGATAGGTTAGTGATTTTGTTTTCAATAAAAGTTGAAAGGGAATGACATAATACCCCTTGTCTAATTAAATTTGGGTATTTCTATCTTAGGAAAATAAGACCATGGTGTAAAAGGAAAAAATTAAGCTTAACGCTACCCATCGCATATTTTTATCCTAAGTTTACTAGTGGAAAAGAAATTTTGTCGTATAGTGACTAATTTCCACACAAGTTGTCAGCAGTGCCATCCATCATCGCCCATATTGACAGTCCTCAGCACATTTCAGACCCCCCCCCTCCGAATTTTCTTCCTTTAATGGTGGGGGGATCCGAAAAGTGGTTTCCCCCACGCTGGTCCCACCTAACGTGGCGTTGTCACATCATTTCAGACCCCCCCCCCTCTCAAATCCACTTACCACCTACCCTCCCCTCCGAAATCCTTCCAAAGCACTACCCAATACCACTCACCTCAATCTGCCATCGTACCCTACTTCCACCTACCATATGTCCCATCCTACATACTCGTTACCCAATCAAATCGCTCCCCGTGATTGTTAACCACCTCATCATCGCCCCAAACCATAATGAACACCTCCAACACTCTATAAAACCTCATTTCATCACCCGATAATTCCATTTTCCGATACAGACATTGTGGACACCATGCCAAAACAAGTTGTCAAGCCAACTGCCACAACTTCTCATTGTCAACAGGCGTGTTTTCCTTGGGTAATCACAGTTATTCCATTTATTTACGTTAAGATTTGTCAATCATGGCCCCCAAGTCTAAGTCTGTCGATAAGTCTGAGAACTCGATCCTCCCTCCTCCTATTGACCTGGACCACATACCTATGGTGGATAAAGACTACAAAATCATAGAGCCGAGGTGTGAATTCGAATTTTTAGAATTGCACGCTTTGTTAAAATACCTCTTTCTGGACTAGAGTGATGAAATTGGACTCTGGGAGTCCAATTTACCTCTGTATATGTTCCCTTAGACCCACCATTTCTCTGAATTCTCCCTCAAATGCCAAGCTCTCTATTCTCCCGTCCAAAGAGCCATTGTTTCCTCCTATGGTGAAGCCTTGTTCATAGTCACCTCTGAATCCATTGATCAGATGTTGCAAATCCCTAGAAATGATGCAGCCATCCCATTTTCCGATTAAATCCCTAAATGACCTATACCAGATGCTCACTTTTCCCCAAAGAACCCATATTTTCGAGGTTTTTCTGCCAGAAGACGCCCAATTTCCCAAGAAAAATCCCCCTTATTCATCCTCCATCTTCATTATCAAGGACAACCATATCATTTACATTATTTGTTACATGCTAGATTATTTCTCAGATGAATGGGTAGATGAGCCTATTCTAGGTTTTCTATCTATCTTTTCCAAAGAAGAAAGGGCCACAATCAAGTTTAATTTCAATTAGTTTCTGGATGATAACATTCATGATCATCTTTTCAGGTTTTCAACTGAAGGAATGTTTAGATATTCCTCAGTCCTGATTTCTATGTTCTTTTTCTTTTAGTCATAAAGGTTTCCATGTGCATTTTAGAAATTGAACCAGGAAGGAAACCCACAGTTAGTGACCTCATGGACATCATTGGTGAGGAAAAATTCAGCAGAGTATAGTTTCAAGGACTTCATATACCAGTTTTATCACCCATTGGTTTGCATGTTGAACAGTAGCACATAGCCAAGGATAAATGAAGAAATTCATAGAATCCTTCGCCTTTATAATCTATCCAATACATGGGATTGGTATTTATACCAAAACCACACAGAGATAAGAGTGTATGGATGTGAGATTCCACCTTATAGATTTACCAAATACCTCCCTGTGAGGATATTTTCACTAGAATACATAAGATAGATGGTGAATTCAGATGACATGCACTTTGTTGCAGTAAAAAAGAAACAACAACTCCAAATCAAAACTCAAATTGGCCCTTTCATCTGTAATAGCAGATCAACAACTAAAGAAGCAGATAACCTATTGAAACATATGAGGTTTACCTAGAGTTCCACTTGGTCTTATGACCCATTTGGTGTCATCTCAGAGCTCAGAGTCAAACAAAGGAGCACTCCTTATGCTCACATACAGAATCTAGAAGTGGAGAAGTATATGAACTAGACAAAATGACAAGAAAACACATTGCTAGAAACAGAGGAACAACCTGCCCCTGTCACTTCTTCACATACCAACACACCTCAAAAGAAGACAGATAAGAGATAAATAAAGAAGGTTTCTCCTTCATTCATAGAGGTATCAATGAAGGACTTCCAAGTTTATAGAAAGAGAGCCAAGACTAGTCATGCACCAGACTTGCTCAAGGAATGATAAATGTAGTCCACCATAGTCATGGAGGGACCCCACTCTTCATCCTTCTCATACAGTCAGGTCATAGTGTCTACATCATCACCAAAATCTCAAAGACAAACATACACTACTCTGATAGTCGAATCATCTCATGAGCCAGAGTCAAATATTTTTTACAAGTACAAGCAGATAAAGCAAAGAAATGATCTCCTCAACAGCATCATGTATGCTCAATTCTGGAAGCAGACCTCCATTACTCAACACAAGATGTTGTCATAATTTGACACAAAGAGAGGAAGAATGCAAATGGAATTCTTGCAAGCACAAGTTTCTCATCCTAAAACAACTACATAATACAAGAAGTCTGCCTTTGAGTTTGACGTAAAGGATGTCCATCCAGTGGACCAGATGGATATGCATAGGCATACAGGAGAGATGATATTATCTACCTTGAAAAACACCTCAATGACTGCTTCAAAGTTGCAGGTGTCCCTGAACAACATTTAGTCCCAATTGAAGATGGAGTAAATCTCTTCTTTGGCCAAAGACAACAAAATAAAATCACTAGAAGAATTGGTGTTGAAGATTGGGTATGACCCAAAAAATGTCAAGGCAACAGAAGAATTATTGAAGAATAATAATGTTGATATAGCATCTCTGAGAAATAAGTTTAAGCTTCCATATATATAAGATTCACAAGCCAAATAAGTGGTTGAGACTGAATGCCACAAAGAAGAAATGTTGAAGCTTATCATGGAAAAGAATTTAAAGATAAGAGAAATGGAATCAGAAATGGATAAACTGATAAAGGAAAAGGAAACAAATATGAATATGGCCATGATCCCACTAGAGGCAGTTCCTATGACAGGAATTAGAACAACAGAATCATCCACATCAACATAAATTCCATCAGCAATCTCATTACAAGTTTCAGATGCATCTGATAAACTTGTAAAATCCATGGAAGACATGTACATCCAAGGGGAAGAGATCAAGAAACTATAGGAAGAGGTAAAGAAATTGCAGGAGCTGAAGTCAATGTTCCAATCTAGTCACCAGGAAGAAATGCATAAGTCTCAAAGGCTTAGTCAACAATTACAACAACTACAGAAAGAAATTGTCATGGAAAAAACCTTAGCCCAAGATAAGGAAAATATTTGGGTAGATATCAACAAGTCAATGTCAGAAATTTGGCCATCCATATAGATTATCTTTGAACAACATGAGTTAGTACAGAAGGCCAGAGGAGAAATCGAGATCATCAAGGAAGAGTTATAGAAATACCCATAGAGGCCAGTGAACTTATCATATTTCTGAACTCCAAAAACAAGCAGGAGTTAGAAGAACTAGAAATTGAGGACAAAGCAGATACCATCCTTGAGATCAAGAAGGTCCTGAACAAAAAAGGATTGACTTTGTAGCTAGAAGAAAAGGCCCAAGTAATGGACATAGGTGTGCAAATATTTTTCAGTGAGTTTGAAGTGATACATAAGAAAGGTCCTAGATTATTAGTACTAAATGACAAGATAATCACTCTGTCTGATTACAAACAGAAAACCAGTGTAGTGGTAAAGGACAGTTGAAAGTTTGCAAGGATACATGGAAGCATTACTAGTAAATATTTCCTAGAGACACTATAGTTGGACTTGAATATTCAACATGATATTAAACATATCTTCATCACCAAGCCTACTTTTGATAAGTATACTGAAATGGATGAGATATACAGGAAAATTACTCATGATTTCCATCCCAGGTAAAAAGAGGTGGGAAGACCTATGCGCACTACTTGAGTAGAGACAGTTTTGGTGTTCTAGTCAGCATGGAACATCTATCCAAATTTAAATATGATGAGTCACCAACCACTTCCACCAAATCAACATAAAGGATCTGAGCAAATCAACAAATCCCTATATTTTGTATTTTAGAGAACTAGTTAGTTAGATATTCCTCCATAATATCCTGATCATTTATGACATTATTTGATGTAAATAGTTTTATAAATACTTCTCTCTTCGAAGTATTATGGGTTGACTTTTGCACCCAGGATCTATTATGTAATTTTTCAAAGGATCGACCAGTAATAAAAGAGGCTTATTCACAAGATTTTTGTGTCAAATTGTTGGTGATGTTTTTATCTCTTTGTTAAATTTTTTCTCATTCTCTATAATCATTTCATGTATTTCCAATTCTAATCATTAAAAGAAAGTCAAAAGAACGGAATTTATTTCATATACTCTATCTCTGGTTTTTTAATGATATCTATGTTTTTCATCTGAAACTGAGAAAAGAAATTCTTAGATGATCCTCTGCTTAGTGTACTTTCCCCTCTTTTCCCTCTTATTCATTCCATTTAATTTGAATAGATCCAACCATCTTACTACCCTGCCCTGTGAAGACAACCTCATAAAAATCTGAAATTGATCCTCATCTTTAAATACATACCCCATAGCCCAATGGAAAATTAAGCATTCTTTCAGCCAATTATTTCAAAAAAACAAACAAAATTCAAACTATCATAACTAGAACAACATTTAAAACTCAAACAAATCTAAATCTAATAGAGAGATCCCTCCTTGAAGCTGGCAGGGCTAGATCCCAACTTCCAAAGTGGTTTGGTAGTCACCTATGTCAATTTCTTCTACAACCTCTGGAAATTACAGAGTGATAACATGGATCACCCCATAGGGGCCATAAAAGTAGGGATTAAGATTTTAGACACTACTTTTATTCAGTGAAGACTGTATTTATGGCTATAATCTCAAAAATACTAAGTCCCCCACCTCAAAAGTGCGCTGGAATTTGTTCCTATATGCATAAATCATATGTTGATTTTGTCCCACCTATAAATTGTCCCTGAGAGCCTTGAGTATGTTTTGACTCTTATGGATCCAATCCTTGGATTTGGGAGCCATGTTATCCCCAAATTTCAAATCAACAAATGAAGGAGAATCATAGCCATACAATGCTCAGAATGGGTTCATACTAATGGTCATATGATAAGTGGTATTATAACAATGTTCCCCCAAATGCAACCACTTGACCCATGCCTTCTGCTGCCGGGACACATAGTTACGTAAATATCCCTCAAGCCACTTTTTCATGCTATCTGTCTAACCATCTATCGAGGGGTGGTAACTAGTGCTAGGAGTCAACTCTATGCTAGCCAAACTGAAAATCTCCTGCCAAAATGCACTAAAGAACCTGTTTTCTCTGTCACTGACAATGTACTTCGACAACCCATGGAGTATGAATACCTCCCTGAAGAACAACTCCACTACTTGTGGTTCCTTTTATTCTAAGGATATGGAAAACAAATGTAAAAACTTAGTCAACCGATCGACAACCACATATATGCAATCTCTGCCATGTACCTTATTTAAACCTATGATGAACTCCATGGACACACATTCCCACTTCTACTCTAGAATGGGAAAGTGTTGTAGCAACCCCACATGATGAGTCTTCTCTGAATTTTTCTACTAACAAGTCATACACTCCCTCACATGTCTCAGTACATAATATTTGAGGCCCTTCTAAGCGAACCTCTCCTTGATCTTCCTGTAAGTTTTAAAGTACCCAGGATGCCCTGTCAAGGGTGTATCATGCATAGCCCTCATAAGTTTCTCCTTCAATGTAGATTCTAGGAATAAGTATATGCGGTATTTGTAGAATATGATGTCATCCACCACTTTGTACCTGTCATCATGTATGTTTTGATCCATCAACTTGCAATAAAATTTATTCTTGGAATACTCTACTAAGAGATTATATTTCCAGTCAGTTGAAATATATGCAAGTGAACATATCTTTAG